>JAWNLH010000239.1:0-81542 GCA_035042485.1 Drosophila cyrtoloma | reverse complement strand
AAGATTTGATTGGTAATGATTTTTCAAGAAACCTAAATTCTTTTATTAATGATCTATTATCAAATACCACTAGAATGAGAATAAGCAGCCCACTCGAGGGCAGGATTTATATGAAAAATCAATGCGACTATTCTTAGATGATAGGGAAATTGGATCCACTTCCCTTGATTCAGCATAATTATTTCATTTATGATAAACTCATGTTTCCATTGATTTCCTTTGTATGAATTTTATTATTCCCAACATTTTGGTTATTTTCATTTATATTCATTTATCAAATCCAGTTTTTAATTTACCACTGTAATAAGAAGAATATCAATGATATATAAGATATTAGGTTTAAAATTAAATTTTCAATCAATTTTTCTTTAGAATAATTTTCTAAAATTTATCAACCCTATTTTTTAATTCGACTGCTGAAATGAGAATCGAAGAGGTTATATTCAAATTGATAAAATTTAATTAAAATATCCCTGCTTAGATTCTAATTATATAAAATATTTGGATCTATTGAACAATTAATTTACAAACTTTACAAGTATTATACAAATAATGAAAGTCCATCACTGGATATATTTTGTATAAAATAGGCTTCAAAAAAAAACGAAACAACTAGAAGCACCTGTGCCTCTATAGGAGGAAATTTTAAACCTCCTACTGAGATCCTGGGCACTTAGAACAAATCCTAAGCACACTCTTTCGAGCTTCGGGCAAGCCCTTTTTTATCCATGCCGCTCCTACATGCCACCGGCCCCACCTCCCCTTTTTTCGAGATTTTTCTTTTATGAGGAGGCTGTGACGTTCTGATATAAACTGTTATTAGTTTCACACACATAACTGTGTTACTTATCCGGCCAACCACCAAAAGGCTACAGTCATCCGTCTCACAACAGATTCTGCCCAGTTTCTACTATTAGAAAGCGCAAACTATGTTTTCAGTATAGGAATTAGCCAATGGGCATTAAGATTAGATGTGCTGAACTTAATTGACTAGTTGAATAGAGAATTTAAATATATATTCTTGAAAGAATTAGATTTCTCATGTTTTCAGGCTTGAATGGAGATTCATGAGTCTTTAAGCAGACAGAATCAACACATAAGTTCAAGAGAATTTATCGGACATGAAATTGTGTTTACTATTTCACATTTTCAGCTTGTTTGGTAAATTTAATTAAGGACTATTTAATTGAAAATTTTATTTTTTCTTGATAAATGATGATAAATTATTTTCAACACAAGAAAATAAAAAAATAATGCAATAATTAATTTCGTATTACATTTAATTTTTTTAGATCCGTTTAGAACCTTATAAAATATGAAATTAAGAAGAATAGTATGTGCATTTTTTAAAATAATTTGCTTTTTGGCATCTGCTCGAGATTGATAAAATCAGGATCTATATTTAAAATTAAATGAAATTTTTTAATAAAGTAATTTATTAATATTAACGTTTCTCTTAGAAAGCATGAGAAAATCAAACAACTCAAATACTTTAAAATCATTGTCAATTTCACATCTCCTACGCTTTGGAAGTCAAAGGCCATCGACAGCATATCCGGACGGGCTTAGACTATCGGATTTAAAAATTTCCATAACTACTTGTTTCAGTTAAAGGCATCTTCCACTTAGATTTCCAGCACTTGATTTTTTCTCCATAGAGTCTAAAGATCTCATATTCTTTCTTAGTTATTCTCAGATCATAATCAGGTATAAAAAGTCTCATTAGAAAAGATATTTTAGAAGCTAAACCTCCAGGGGGGTTCTCATTTTTCAAAACATGGCTAATGAAATCGACATATTTTTGAATTATGTCGTCACATATGAGTGATGGATGATCTCCAGGAAAATATATCTCAAATTTAACCTTCAAGTAGTTTTCCAATTCCGATCTTTTAAACCTTTTTAATTCATCGATGCCAAAAAACTTATCAACTCCAATTTTTTTTGAGAATTCAATATTTGAAATACTAAAATTACTATCAATAAATTTTCCGGTAGTCTCAGGAATGAGATCTTTTCGATGCCAAACACAACTAAGAAGACTAATGAGTAAACTTTTTAAATAAATCTCCATACACTTGAGTATTGATGCATCATTCTCATTTTTGTTCACATCCATAAATAATAGAAAGTCGCTGTATGCTTTAAAGAATAAGCAACATCTGCGTTGAGCAGTATACTTCCTATCATTAAACTTCAGAAGTACTTTTTCGAAAAAGGCGGAATATTCTGACAAATCAAATTGTTTTGACATCAAGACATCAAAATCATCCTGAATATCTTTTATTATTTGATCATCAGGTAGTCGAGTTCTTGTTTCGAATAACAGCTTGGTAAATATTTCATAAATTTCCTTTTCATCATTGAATTGAATTCCCCAAGTAAAATTATGAAAAAGATTGAAAACTAATGAAACTATAGATGATAATTTCTTGTCAGAAAGTATTATTTTTGTCATTTCAAAATTATTATCAAAGCTTTTAAATAACGGTGAGTTTTTAATTAGATCGGTTTTAATACTTAATTCATCAAGAGGACACAATATGGTCTCCATAATCTCCTTCTTGTATTCGTTTGTAATGCTTAATGTCTCAAAAAAACCAGAAAATAATCTCCTAACTTTGTGATCAATGTCGATAGAATGTAATGAATTATAATCGAAACACTCTTTCCAATCAATTTGGTTAAAATCACACTGTTCCCAGCTAAGAAGCTTGACATAATCATCATCTCGGCCTTCTGCCAATACTTGTGGAAAAAAATTCGTCAAAAACATGGAGTTTGTTAAAAATTTTAATTAAAATTTTTTAAGTCTTTATGAAGACTACTAAGATTTTGTCCATTTTCAAGAAAAAAATTAAATAATTCTTAACTAAAGCCGAATTTTAAAATATTTTCTCACTTCAACAACATTTTAAAGGATTTTCAATTAATCAATTTGATTATCAAAAATAAAATAATTCTTCTAAGCAAGCTAAGAAATTATTCAACTTTTCCTATTTTAACCAAATTTATAAATTTTTAGCGTTTTTAAATTTTAATTGGTAAAGAAATGTGCAGAGATGTAAAAAAAAACGAAATTTATTCAACTAGAAGCGCCTGTGCCTCTATAGGAGGAAATTCTAAACCTCCTACGAAGGTCCTGGGCACTTGGAACAAATCCTAAGCCCACTCTTTCGAGCTTCGGGCAAGCCCTTTTTTATCCATTCCGCTCCCACACACACCGGCCCCATCTTCTCTTTTTTCGGGATTTTTCTTTTTATGAAGAGGCTGTGACGTGACGTTCTGATATAAACTGTTATTAGTTTCACACACATGAGTGTATTACTTATCCGGGAAACCACGAAAAGGCTACAGTCATCAGTCTTACGACATATTCTGCCCAGTGTGCAGAGATGTAATTGACTAAGCTTTAGAATAAAAGAACATTTGGATGTGAAAATGTGGATCATCTTGTAATTTGAGAACAAAAATGGGCATGTATGTCTTGCTATGTACATTGTCGCATTGTAACATTATCCTAAGTCTTTAGAAATGAACTATTCTCAAAAATTATTTACTTCAAATAATTGAAATTCTAGATCTTTACCCAACAAAGATGTAGAGCTCTTGGTTTGTAAAATAATTTCTATGCCAGTATATCTTCTTATTTTAATTTAAGCAAAATCGTCAATTATAGTGTGTTTTTTGGAGATTGATTGATCGATCAGATATAATTATGATTGAAGGGAATTTTACTAGATTAACTGCGCAAAAGAAGATAGTTGTGAGAATTATTAAACCATTTATTTTAGTTTTTGTTTTCTTTAGAAAAAATTTCAACTTTACCAAAAAAAGAAGAGTTGGATGTGCTCTTTACTTTAAATCTTTAGCTGCTTGTAGAGTATATTCCGTTTCCCTATTTATCTCTATTTTCTGCAGTTTCTTAAAAGTCAATTTACATTAGATTTTTCATCGACTTGTACTGTTTATCCTAATTGGCCTTCTGATTCTTCATAATACATTTTCATTCCATAGAAGGCCCGCTAAAACTATAATGCCGAAAATTTTACTTTTCTCTATTTTGGCTTTAATAATATACTTGTCAGTCTTATAATTTGGCGCAACTTTGTATCATCTTCTTCAAAAGCAAATCAACCGTTTCAATCGGTATATGCTAAATATTTAGTTGTACAATTTTTAACGGCAACGTTAATTATCTTCATCTCAATGCGCCCCTTTAAGTTTCAAATTTGTGATTGCCTAAATAAACTCTTCAAGATCATATAATGGTTCTTCTTATTGGGATTTGTACACATTGCATACATTATTTTAGTTCGTTGTAATAAATATTCAAGTTATTATATCTTTAGACTTTTTGTCTTGTGAATATTGTGCCATCAGATACCATCTTCTCTCAGATACAATATTTAACTTCTTTAGAAGTTTTCTGTAAATTTTTATGAAATCAGATCTTCCTTCTTGTTTGAATCATCTTTCATCAATTCTAGCGACATCTATCTTCGTAACTTGGCTTAAAACTCGCCTGCCTTACTTTTATTATAATTTTTCATTACAAAACAATTTCTCAAGTGCAATATAAAATAAAAAATAATTTATTTTCACTATATTGCTATATCTAGTGAGTTGTCGATGAAAACTTTATTTTCAAACGAGTTGATAAAAACCCCACTCAGACAAGATCGGAAAAACACTCAACGGATCACTCTAAATTCAGAACTAAGCCTTATAATACACTGGCGGTCTTCGATAACTAGAAGCAACATATATGTTTTATACCCAAATATTGGAATGGCTTTGTATCCATATACATACACTTTCTTAAACCACCCGGCCTTTTGAAACCAAATACTTCACAGGGCTCCTCTGCGGAGTAAATACTCGAGCACTGGTTTTATAGCTCTACCTCCTATAACAATTTGCTTTATAGACAACTGCAGCCTGCTGTCTTCTTCAAAATTCATAAAAATTTTCATAAGGAGTTAACAAAGAGATACCAATCTCATAATGGGAGCACCAAGTTTCAGCACTATAAAGGTGTTATTTTACTGCAAGACAGTATGAAGATGCATTCATTTCTTACTCTAGTTTAAAATTAACTCGGATGCAATAATTTCTGATAAATTTAAATAATGAAATATGATTACAAAGGCTGAGAAGCAATCATGATTTGACTGTAACAATAAATGATTTAAACAGATCTATTTATTGTTTTTGTTATCACACCAGAAATAAAATTAGAAATCAATTAATATTCTCAATGTTTACGTTGTGGGGAAAAATGGTATCGAAATATATATCTAAAATACAATTTCTTTGGAGTAACCAAAACCCAAATGGACATGGTAGGTCTGTTAGGCCATATTTCAACAGAAAGATGGTATGAATTTCGCATCTTGAAGATCCTGTATCATTGTTATGATATGAATGAACCAATTTTTTTTACAATGCCTTTGTCAAAAGTTGCAGCTTTCTTTTACATTTAATTTGACTAGGTAAATTTAAAAACAACAACGATATAAATATGATCCAAGTCTTTAATTGTTGATTCTGAGAATATTTCCTTGCTAAAACTATGAATTTATAATCCCATTCATGCCTTTCTGTTCTGATGTAATCTAATTACAAACTCATTATCAATTTATTTAAAATTTTTACTTTTTCTTGATCGATGATCATAAATGCTTTTCAACAGAAGAAAATTAAAAAACCATGTAATAATTAATTTAGTATTACATTTAACTTCTATTAGATTCAACTAGAAGATTATGTAAGAGTAAATTAAAAATAACAGCATGTGCATTTTTTAAACCAATTTGTTTTCGACCATCTGACTCGTGATTGATCAAATCAGAAGCTAGATTCAAAATTAAATAAAAAATTTTAATAAAATTATTTGTTAATATTAACCTTGTTAATGTTTCTCATAAAAATAATGGTGAAATCAAACGACTCAAACATTTTAAAATCACTTTCAACCTCAAATTTCCTAGGTTCTGAAGACCATCGGCCATCCGAATATAAGATCTGTAATTTTGGTGGTTAAATTTTACAAAACTAGTCATTTTGGTAATATGTTTCTTTCGGTTCTATTTTCAAACGCTTAAATTCATATCCATAAAATTGAAAGATCTCATATTCTTCTTGACTTAGTCCTATATCATCGTTAGTTATAAAAATACTTACTATCGAAGACATTATAGAAGCTAATCCCTCAGAAGGTTTCTTATTTTCTAAGACATAGTGAATAAAATCGGCATAATGCTGAATCATATCGTCACATATGATTAATTCATGCTCCTCAGGAAAATAACTCAGAAATTTATCTTCTAAATAGTGTTTTAATTCTGATCTTTTAAACCTTTTTAATTCATTGATGCCAAAAAAGATATCAACTCCAATCTTTTTAAAGAATATAATATTGGTAATACTAAAATTGCTATCGATACATTCTGCTGAAGTCTCAGGAATGAGGCCATGTCGATGCCAAATACAATTAAGAAGATTAATAAGCATTCCTTGTAAATAAATCTCCAAGCACTTGAGTGTTGATGAATCATTTTTAGTTCCATTCTGATTCATAAATAATAAAAAGTCGCTGTATGCTTTGAAAAATGAGCAAAGTCTGCGTTGAGCACTATACTTCTCATCCTTAAGCTTCAATAGTATTTTTTCGAAGAAGAAGGAATATTCGAAGACATCAAGTTGATCTGCCATCATATTATCGAAACTATCCTGAATATCTTTTAATATTTGGTCATCAGGTAGCTGACTTCTTGTCTCGAATAACAGCTTCGTAAATATTTTATAAATCTCTTTTTCATCATTGAATTGAATCCCCCAAGTAAAGCTGTGAAAGAGATTAAAAACTAAAGAAACTATAGATGATAATTTCTTATCAGAAAGTATTATTTTTGTTATTTCAAAATTATTATCAAAGCTTTTAAATAACGGGGAGTTTTTTATTAGATCGGCTTTAATTGTTAATTCATTGAGAGGACACAATATGGTCTCCATAATCTCCTTCTTGTATTCATTTGTTATGCTTGATGTCTCAAAAAAATCTAAGAATAATCTCCTAACGTTAAGACTAATGTCAGTAAACCCTAATAAATTACAATCGAAACATTCTTTCCAATCTATTTGATCAAAATCGCATTGATCCCAACTAAGAAGCTTAACATAATCGCCATCTCGGCTTGCTGCTAATACAGGTAAAAAAAAGTTGGACAAAATCGTAGGGATCGACAAAATTTTTATTAAACTCTTTTAAATGATCAAAATAAGATAATTGGGTTTCATTCTTTCTCAAAAAAAATTGAAAGAATAGCTGATTGAAGCCGCATTTTAATATATAATTTTATTTCAACAATATTTCAAAAAAATTGCAATTAATCAATTTGATCATCAAGAATAAAATGATTATTCTAAACAAGTTAAGAAATTATTCGATTTCTCCTCTTTTAACCAAAATTGAATACTTTAAACATGTCCCAAATGACTTTAAACTAGAGCAAGAAAGGAAAGCATCTTCATACTGTCTTGCGGCTTATTAGAGACCTTATGGTGCTGAAAAATTTTGTGCTCTCATTAAAAGGTTGGCAATCTCTTTCTTAACTCCTTGTAAAAAATTTTATGAATTTTAAGAAATAAAGAATTTTTTTTGCGCATAAGGAGAGAGAATCTTCAAAAAACACCTATATGAAGGTATAACTCATACCAATTCTATATAAGTAGTGTGAGACTTTTACTCACTGAAAACTCTCCTCAACGACTAAAAAATAAGGAAGACAGACAGCAGGCTGCAGTTGTCTGTAAAACAAGTCTGCAGCCAATACTTAGGAGGTAGAGGTGTAAAGCTCGTGCTCGAGCATTTACGACACATAGGAGCCCTGTGTAGCGTTTGGTTTCAAAATACCGGGTGGTTTAAGAAAATGTTTATATATTGACATAAAGCCATTCCACTTTGGGTATAAAACATATATGCTGCTCCTAGTTATCGAAGCCCGCCAGGGTATGATTGGGCCTAGTCCTGAATTTAGAATGATCCGTTGAGTGTTTTTCCGATCTTGCCTGGGCCAAGTTTCCTCCATCCCTTGTGGGTGGAGTTTTTAGCAACCCGTTTGACAATAAGGTTTTCACTGATCACTCACTAGCTATAGAAATATAGTGAAAATAAATTCCTTTTTTTTTTGACAAGGAGAAGAGAAAATTTAATTTCAATTATTTGAACATTGAGAAAACTCAGTAGATTGTAGATATCTCATACTTTTTATAATCATTTCAAAAAGATCAAGAATAGATTTATCTAATAACCTCCAAAATCACCCAAGTGAATGATACTGCATTGATATTAATTACTTGCTAATTCAAGGATGCTATTCAGGAATAACCTTGTAATGTTTTAATATTATATATGTCGTAAAGAGGCTAATGATAATTCATCACTAACCAATTGGTTTATCATCTCCTTTACAATTGACCAATACATATTAGAGTTATTCAACATATCTCCTTTATTGAACTAATAAGTATATGATTGGCTAATTAAGATATAAATACGAAAACCATTTTATAAATATGTCTTCTTTAAATACTGACTTTGTCTACGGCAATATAATTATAACCAGGATGCAAGAAGCAGACGAAATCAATTTTATAGAAGCTAAATTGTATCAGTTTAAAAAAATCTTCAGTTGTTCTAATGTAATGCAATAATTAATGGACGATTGGTAAACTAGACCACAAAAACAATTTATCCAGATATAAACCCCCTGGAGAATATGTGTTTTATATATTTATTGCAGCCATCTAGACTTCTATTATGAGTTATTTGGTTTTTTCCTAATTCCATTAAAATTTTCTCCTAAAAAGAATATTAGAGACTGCAGTTATATATGACACAAGTCAGCTATTGGGAGATAAAGATGTAAAGCATGAGTATTTACGATAATTTATCGTTCTTTATGGTATGTGATTCGGTTTCAAAATGCCGATTGGCAACATATAAAAACTTCGTGAAATCATATTTCACGTTGAGTTTCGAGCATATACTTACTTGTGGTTATCAAAGGTCGGTATCGTATTATTAAGGTTTGCAAATCTTCTGGAAATTTTTTGAATTAATTTTCGATCTAATATAGGGGAAGTTTTCTCAATCCTAGGGAAATTTTTAGCAACACGTTTGGCAATTTTCACCGATCGCTCATTGGTAATAACAATATAATGAAAATCAATTGCTTTTTTTTAATGAGCAATGGTGAAAATTATAACGATTTAATTTATTTAACTGTATTAAATAACAGAAGATTCAATTCTAATTTTGAGTAATCATTAATTGCTTTGAGTAAGTAAAAGTGTAGGATGCAATCCGTCAATGTTATTGTTTGTGGGCAAAAATTGTGCCCTCGCAAACAACGGATCTGATAAAAACTCCTTTAATCTTTCATCCGTGAAATAAATTGTTAATTCAGAAGAGTTATTAGAAAGATAGAACTCCACAGGATTTTCATTACAAATACCTAAAAGAGTAATATTCAGCTTTTGTAAATGTTGACTCGAATTTAATAGAATTGCAAGGAATTCTTTAGACTGCCCTCCACCAATTAAACTCAAAGCACTGATCTTTGTATCTATCGCGAGAATAACAGCGATGTGAATAGGTAAATCATCATCGACTGAAATGGTAAATCCGATAAAATTTTTCATTCTAGGTAAAAAATGGGCCAAAAATTCGGAATTACGATCTTTTGTAGCCATTGAGCGATTACTGGCACTTTGGAGAATTTTCATGGTTTTCAAATTTGGAAGGTAATCAAAAATTTTCAAAGTGACAAGACTTAATTCAGAACAGTGAAGATTCAACACAACCACTGTAGTCATTTCATGGATTTGAAGTAATTTCTGATCGAATCTAAGATCATCGGGTCGAAATCCCATTATTTTGGATGCATTCTTGGTCTTTTTAAACCCCTCTAAACTTAGAATCTTCACCTTTTTGAGATATGACAAAGCAATAAATATATTATTTAAATTATCATAGCATCTTATATAGAGATCTACAACTTCAGGAATTCTTTTTATAAGATTAACTAATAAATTGGTGGCATTAGAAAGGGTATAGAGCAAGACAAGTTTCTTCATATAAGGCAAATTGGGAATTTTATTTTCAATATAATATGCTTGGTAAACTCTGCGTGTCATTACAGTACACTGAAATTCCACAATATTGGGGATCTTAAGAATCAAAGGAATAAAAACTGTTCCTGCTTCTATCATACCGGGAACTTTCAATTTTACAAGCTTATTGAAAAAAGAATTGTCGAGAATAATGTCCACATACTCGTAACAACCATAAAGATGTGTGCTCAAATTTTGGAAAGAAATCTCCAAATCTGTGACATTTTTCACAACTTTAAATAAATACACCAAAAAACGAACATCTTGAAATACCCCACCCAGTCTAAGCACTTCAAGAGCTTTAAGTTTTCCTAATTCTACTGCAACTGCGTAATCAAGCGCTTCAGTTTCCAACTTCAGAGTTCTAATCTTAGGAATAGCTTTCAATAGTGCAAAAATCACATCTCTATGCAGCGCTCTTCCCGCAATTTTTTCGGTTGGACTCTTATTTTGATCATATACTAAATCCGTATTAATCTCTAATATTTCTAAATATTCCAAATTTCCAAATTTTTGTGCAGTCGACACTGTAAAAGCGTAGCAGTCGAATCGTAATTTTTTAAGAAACAAGAAGTTTTCTAAAATTAACACTAAAGAGTCCTCGGGTATTTCAATATTTTTAATTGTGAGTACCTCCAATCCTCGCCAATGGCTTGGTAAAGATTCAAAATCAATCATAGGGTCTTGAACAAGCCTAACCTCTAAACCCTTTATTCCGTTTTGAATAGCAGCAGCCAGATTAAGTATTTGCTTGAACCCATCTGGGTCAATATCAAATCCAGTAAACGAAAAACTACTTAATTTGACAATAGAATATTTTTCTATTATTATATCTATCTGTATCATTGTTGACTCAAATTCTTGGATCATTGTTATATCTTGATAAAGTAGCTTGAAGTCATCTCCATTTAATTTCCAATCACAACTTATTTCCTGTTCTTCAATGTCGAAAAAAATCAAGAAAAATAACAATTTTCTGATGTTTCTAGACTTTCCGTGGATATTAAAAAGCTCACATCTAATATTCCATTTCTTATATATGAGCAAGCTTTCAATTAATTTCAACTTATTAACCTTACCTGGCCCAATATCTATAATCATTTCTTTAGACTCCTTATCTTCTCTCAGGCAACACCCAGAAGTATTAATTATATAGATAAACAGTTCAACGATAATTTTTCTAGCATGTTCTAGTTCATGCTCATATTTATCAAATTTATAAATAAATAAATCTACTAGTAATTCATCATTATTATTGAAAATACAATTTGATAAATTTTTCAAGAATTCGTTTTCTAAAATAGCCTTATCGAAATCGCCGTTAAAAAACAAGTCTAAATTGCCAATGAGTTTATCAAAATATTCTGAATTGTAAAGCTCTGGATTATTATGGCCATAACAAAATCCGTAAAAATTGTCGAAATCAGCTGGTGAAATCATATCCAATTTCAATTCCTCTTGTCCTTTGGAATTAAATTGACGTTTCTGACCTTGTTCACTGTAAAATAGAAGTTGGGCTTCCAATATAGGAATGTCTTTGATGATTATATATGGACATTCACGTTCTTCACCATTGTTAAATAATATTAAGACTTGGCTGGCTTTACAGAAACATAAAAGTGTCATGATGTTGACAATTCTCTGAACATGCATAGGGTTCAAAAAAATTTAAAAAAAAATATAAGAGCGACGAATTAAAATTGACTTTCAGGGGAAATAATTTAAATGAATGTCATTCGTATTTGTCTGAATGTTAAATACATGATTGTGTTGATTTCTTGCTGAAATGCGATTGTAATTTTAACCATATTTGTTTAACAATTCGCTTCTTAAATAATTCCCGGCTGGGTAGAATCAGTCGTGAGACCGATGACTATAGCTTTTTCGTGGTTGCCCAGATAAGTAATACATTCATGTGTGTGAAACCAATAACAGTTTATATCAGAACGTAACAGCCTCCTCAAAAAAGAAAACCTCAAAAAAAGGAAAGGTTAGGACAGATGATGATCCCGAGATCAACATGCGTAAGCAGAATGGATAAAAAATGGCTTGTCCGAAGCTCGAACGAGTGAGTATGGGATTTGTTTTAAGTGTCCAGAACTTCAGTAGGAGGTTTAAAATTTCCTTCTATAGAGGTACAGACACTTCTAGTTGAATAAATTTCATTTTTTTTCAAGAAGTTGTAGAAAATGTCGAGATTCAAGTAGATACAAGAATTAAGACTGACATCAAAATGCAACATGATTAAATGAAATAACTATGGTCGATGTTGGAATCACTAATCTTGACCTATTAACTCAGGTTGAAAATGAAAGAAACTAGAAAATACGATTTAATAGCAAATGAGTCCTTTTTTGGTCCGATATGACTTTAAACTAGAGCAAGAAAGGAAAGCATCTTCATACTGTCTTGCGGTATAATAAACACTTTATAGTTCTGAAAATAATTGATGCTTCCATTGAGAGATTGGCAAAAAAAAAATTTTTGTTTATTCAATTTCATTGACATAAGTTCCATCTGATATAAAAAATTCAGTATCTCGAACAAAAACTTTCAGGCTTCCCTATTAAACTCTGGTGTATCACACCTACCATACCCAGTTGGGCTTTGCTTACTAGAGGCATATATTCACAGTATACATTTGACATGTATAAAGACGGTATTCACTGACAAACAGTATAAAACATCGTAAGGCTTCCTGCCGAAGGCTGGCATGTCCCTTCAAGCACTAACCATGACCATTGGTCTCTAAGCACAGGATGGTGCTTCCAGTATTTCACATGTAGAAGAGGTAATCCTCCTGTAGCTGAGATGAGGCTACACCTATATCGATAAGCGGTCTTCTCAGGAAATACATGGGCTCGCTTTAGGATCACGAGCGTGTCTGTTCTTGGTTTCACAGGGGGTGCGAGCCGCTGTTACTTATCCAGGCAACCACGTAAAGGTGACAGACTCTGCCCAGATCCATTGAGAGATTGGAAATCTCTTTCTTAATTCCTTGTGAAAATTTTTATGTATTTGAAAAATAAGGAAGACAGCAGGCTGCAGTTATCTGTAAAACAAGTCTGCAGCCACTACGTAGGAGATAGAGGTGTAATGTTTAAGACACATAGGAGTCCTGTGTAGCATTTGGTTTCAAAATTCCGGGTGGTTCAAGAAAGTATTTATATATGGACATAAAGCCATTCCACTTTGGGTATAAAATATATATTCTGTTCCTAGTTATCGAAGCCCGCCAGGGTATGATTGGGCTTAGTCCTGAATTTAGAATGATCCGTTGAGTGTTTTTCTGATTTCACCTGGGCCAAGTTTCCCCCATTCCTCGTGGGTGGAGTTTTTAGCAACCCGTTTGATAATAAGGCTTTCACCGATCTCCACTAGCTATAGAAATATACTGAAAATAAATTCCTTTTTTTTTTAATAGCAAATGGGCTATCATTGATTCACAAGTGCAAACTGAATAGGATTCCATACGTAATGACCTGGTAAAAAATACCACAACAAGTATAGTAAAGAGTTAGGAATTGAGCCTAAAGTCGAAGCGTACATCCAGTCTATCGTACTCATGAGGACTCTGGTGTCTTTTTGATTTGAAAGACTCTGGGCATCGAAGAGGCGGACAAGCAAGTGAGTCTTGAGCAGTTAGTTTTCAGATCATCGGGTGCAGACAAGAGGCTTGATACGGAATCAATCAAAGAGTAATTGATAATTAATATATTACCTATTAAATAAATTCTATCCTTTTTAAGAAAATGAAGACTAATTTAATTAACTATGAGAAAAAATACAAGTCTCAATTCTGAGCTATAATTGGTTTCCTTGAGTAAAGAACAGTGTAAGGGGCAACACCAGCACTGCTAATGTTGGTTGGCAAGAATTTTGCTCTCTCCAAAAACAAGTCTAATAAAACTTTCTTTAGTCTTTCATTTGTGAAACAAATTGTTAATTCAGAAGACTGTTTAGAAATATAGAAGCTCACAAGATTTTCATCACAAACATCTGAAAGACGAATATTCAATTTTTGCAAATGTTGACAATATTTCAATAGAACTACGAAGAATTTCTTGGACTGTATTCCAGCATTTAAACTCAAAGATCTGATCTGAGTATTCATTCCGAGAATTTTGGAGAGATCAATGGGGAGATTCTCATCGACCGAAACGGAAAATACAATCAAACTTTGCAATTTAGGCAACAAACAGACTAAAAATTCCGAGTTCTGCATCCTATTTAATTTTTTAAAATAATTTAAATTTTCAAAAATTCTAAAAATTTTCAAATTTCGCAGATTATCGAAAACAGGCAAATCGTCATTTTTTAGTTCATCGCAGGAAATAATCAACACAACCAAAGAAGTTAAAGCATCAAATTGCTCATAATTATCAACATCAAATGTATCAGAAGAAAGGTATCTTCTGGTTAATGTTAAAACTTTCAAGTTTTTGAGGAATGACAAGGCTGACAATGTTTGATGCAAGGTATTACTGTAAAAAAAAACCAGTTCCTCAACATTTGGGATGCTTTTTACAAAATCTTGTAAAAATGAATCATCTTCAAAAATACGAAGTAATACGAGTTTTTTTATATGAAGCAGAGTGGGCATATTTGATTTGATGAAATCTAGGGTTTCGAGCCCATGTGATTGTAGTCTACACTGAAACTCCGTTATATTGGGTGAATTTTTCATCAAATTAATAAAGATTTCTTTTCCTAATATTATTCCAGGAATTTTCAATTTCCTTATTGTAACAAAGAAATAGCGATGGAAAAAGGAATGAAGATCACCCTGATATTTTTGAAGATAGATATTCAACTTTTCGAAGCAAATTTCCAAGTCAATGATATTTTCAACAGAGAGAAATAAAACACTTAAAAAATTAGCTTGTTGAGATACACCACACAATCCAAACACTTCAAGACGTGGGAGTTCTCTTAATTCTCTTGCAATTATAGGACTAAGCTCACCAACCTCAAGCTTCAGGGTTCGAATTCTAGGAATGGCCTTTAACAAAGTAGAAACCACATTTTCAGATAATTGTCTAGACACGGGGCTCAGCGGAATCATCTCTCTTTGCTCGTATATTAAATTTGTGTTACTTCTAATATTTCTAAATATTTTAGACTTGAAAATTTGTTTGCGGTCTCCTCAGTAAAAGCGAAGCAATCAAATCGTAATTTTTTAAGAAGTACTAAGTTTTTTAAAATTAACACTAGAAATTCCTCGGGCATTTTAATGTTTTTAATTGTGAGCATCTCCAATACTCGACAATGGCTTAGTAAAAATTTCCAATCGACCACTGCATCTTTGGCAAGTCTAACTTCTAGACCACTCATTCCACCCTTAATAATAGCAGCCAGATTGATTAGCTGGTTGAATCCGTCTGTGCTAATATCAAATCCAGTGAACGAAAAACTACTTAATTTGAAAATAAAATGCTGTTCTGCAGAATCTATCTCCATAATTGTCGACTCAAATTCTTGGATCATTCTGATGTCCTGATAAAGTGTCTTGAAGTCATCTCCATTTAATTCCCAATCACAGCTTATCTCCAGTTCTTCAACTTCGAAAAAAATCAAGAAAAACAGCAATTTCCTGATGCTTCTAGATTTTCCAGGGATAATGAAAGCTATAGTTTTAAC
The DNA here is from genome assembly GCA_035042485.1 of Drosophila cyrtoloma. Taxonomy (NCBI): domain Eukaryota; kingdom Metazoa; phylum Arthropoda; class Insecta; order Diptera; family Drosophilidae; genus Drosophila; species Drosophila cyrtoloma. The sequence continues at coordinate 65,723 of JAWNLH010000239.1, read as the reverse complement.
AGTCAATTTCTTACACGTGGCCAAGCTATTGATAATAACCAATTTATCAACTTCGCTCTGCCCAATATCAATAATCAATTCTTTTGAATCCTTCTCTTCACTTAAACAACACCCAGAATTATTAACTAAATAAATGAACATATCAACAAAGATGCTACTAGTAAATGTTATTTCATCTTTATGGTGATTGAAGAAATAAAAAAATAAATCAAATAGAAATTCATCACAATTAAAAATACAATTTGATAAATTCTCCAAGAACTTACTTTCCAAAATAGCCTTGTCATAATCATTGCTAAAAAATATATCTAAATTGATAAGAATTTTTTCAAATTCGACTGAATTGTTAAGCTCTGCATTATGGCCATAACACAAGTTGTAAAACTTTTCAAATTCACATGATGAAATCAATTTCAATTTCAATTCCTGTTGTCCTTTGGAATTTAATAGGATATTTTCGCCGTGGTTATTTTGAAATTCGAGTTGGGTTCCTAACATAGGAATGTCCTTAATGATTGCCAGAGGATATTCCCGCTCTTCACCGTCGTTAAATTTTATCGTAACTTGGTCGGCGTTGCAAAAACATAAAAGTGTCATGATGTTGGCAATTCTCTGAACACGCATAGGGTTCAAAAAAATCTAAAAAAAATATAAGAGCGACGAATTAAAAATTAATTGCAATTAAAATTAATTTTTATAAGTGAAGGGAGTAAATAATTTAATCAAAGACATTCGTATTTCATCTGATGATTGAAGCAATAATACGGTCGACTGTCTCTTGAAACTCATTGGTGTTTTGATCATATTTATCTGATAAATTGAGATTTAAATGAATTTCCTGCTGATATTTAATTCCTTGGTTATAAACTTTGCACCTTGGCAGAATCTGTCGTGAGACGGATGACTGCAGCCCTTTCGTGGTTGCCCGGATAAGTAAAACACTTATGTGTGTGAAACCAATTAAAGTTGATATCAGAACGTCACAGGGCTTCTAGTTGTTTCGTTTTTTTTCAGGATTCGAACCCGAGCCTCAAGTTTTTCGTTATTATCCGATGTCAACTTTCGCACCACTGCGCTATGGTGGCTATTATCAGATTGTTAAAATTTTAAGAAGGTCTATTCTTATGAAAATAATATTATGTCTCTGTGCATTTGTTTAGCTAGATTGTTTCCAAATTATAACTGATAAGAATATGGTTGTAGCCTGCCGGCATGACAGATAGGTGGATCTGACCTGACAAGATGAAGAGAACAAACTAATTTTATACCCATCGTTTATTGAAATTTTATCTTTTTATATTAGTAAATGATTTTTAATACGCAATAGCTAAATATCTAATTAATGATATAAGCTTCATATATGTTGAATGATTGATGTTAGAGCCAATTAATTGGTTAGATTAGGTTAATAAGAGATAAAACCGAACAGTAGAGAATTGTCATGACCTAAGACAAGTGCATAGGATATTTCAAAATATTGAGATAAATATTCGATCTCGTTTACTTAAGAAAGCCTTCAAGTCATTGTAGTTGTAAGTAATTTGCAATCGAAGATATAGATCTGTATTATGATTGCTAAATTTGCCTTATTTGCTGTGTTAAGATTAAAATTGTCAGACATTCTTTATTCAAGGACGGATACAGTTATATTTTTCTTGTTAAAACATAAACAAATTATGTAATTGGTATGTACATGCATCATTTGCGGGATGAGAAAAAGAAAGCAATTGTATAGTGAATCAATTGGTTTCACTGTAGATTAAAGCTAATCATTGGCCAATTCGTTAATAATTGATCAAATTATTTGGCTTTGTTGTTGTTGGATTACTTATTTTTTATATAAATGATCGGTTTCAAACTATTTGAACGTTCATTAAATTCCGAAAAATATGCATTACAATATTATTGATTACTTACAGCAGTCACTCATTCAAGAATGATTGGAAGAGACAATATAAATGAAGAACTTGTAGTTGCTACTCGTAATTTTAGTTTCAATAATCACCAATAGTTTGGCTTTCTTAAACATACGAATAAGATTTATATTGGATGTTTCATAAGGTCTTATTGGGATGCAGATGCCAGAACTTGACTGAAAAAATGAATTTCGAGCAAATTTTGGATATAAAGTTTCTTTTTACGTTAATAAAGCATTGTCGCTTCTCGTAAGATATTAATTAAAAAGAAAGACATTGAAAATTTTCTAATCTTTATGAATTTTTTAGGATGATATGATATTAACGATGAAAATTTTTATGAATCTATTTATTAGTTTAATCACAGCCTATTTTATAATCTAAGGCTGTCAATCCAACACAGAATGCCATCAATATACACCAGGGATTCGAATAATCTAAAATGTAGCTCTTATCGGATTCTTTCCCAAACGTCAATGTAATAAAGGTTGGTTCTAAGGGGTGTATAATTTGGAAGTTTCTAACGCTAGGCATCGTTACTCTTCCGTTGAACTCCAAAGCATAGCTATTTGTTTCAGAACTGAAGAATGGCTTTTTATTCATTAATTCCAAGCCATTTAATACTATTTTCAGTGATCTTGGTTTGTCTTTCTCAAGAAAAGAGCTTTCATAGCAAACTTCGAATTTATTTTGGAAAAGGCTTTTGTCCAAAGCACTAGCTGGGTAGTCAAACGAGTATCTTGTACCGAAAACATTTGATTTAAGCTTCCCGACAAAAGTCTCGCCTTCATTCAGGTATATATTGAAACCAGAGAGATTTCTCTTGGCAAAAAGAACAGAAGTTCCATCATGATGAAGATATGTGTATTTCTTAAAGCCCTCTGTGGTTACAACGATTTTGGCTTGTGTAGTCGTGCTAATATCTGCTTTTTTTAATATTTTTTCAAATCTATGATGGTTTATTGAAATTAAGTCATATTTCAGCACAGAACTCTGAAAATGAATCATGGCTTCTGGCTTGTTTAGCTCCTTAAGCTGATTTTCGTTAAGAACCATTATAAGGACTGAAAAACACGAATTTTATAAACGAAACTGAATAAAAACGGTTTCAAATATAATTATTGGAAATTGGAAACTAAATCAGTCAAAATAAAAATAAATGGTGCAAAGCACAGTCAATGAACCTATAAGATTAAAACAAAATAAAACAGGAATATATATGATTTTCAGGGTTTTAAGATCAACAATAATAAAAATAATCACAACGTCAAAATGAACACTAAATAATAGGAAAATATCAAAAATAATAAAGAAGATTTAATTAATCATCCTTGTTTTTCTTGGCAGCCTTCTTCATGTTTCTCTTCATGGTACCGAAAGTGCTGTATTTCTTGATTCTTAATTCTTTCTTAGCCCTTCTCATCAGTTTCGTTTGCTTTTCACCGGTTATTTTGGTAACAACGAATTCCCTTTCAATATTTTTCAAATCCTCAAATTTATTGTAGATATTCGCTTTAGCAATAGATTTATGTAAACCCTTCTTGGTATTCAGATGGTAAACATAAATTTGATTGGCTGGAATACTGTAATTCTTGGAAAGGTGAGAAGTCAGTGTTGCTTTGTTTGGTGTGGCTTGATTTGCATGGACTATTTCAAGTGTTAATTCTTTTCTATTCAGAAGAGCATTTTCATTTCTTCCCTTAACTGTAATAACATAGGCCATTGGGGCTTTGATTTTTTACAATAAAATTTTTATAAAAATTTTTCTCAACGGGTTTTGAAAAAACTAAGATTTGAATTTTAAATACATAAATTTTCAAAATACCGTATTTATTATTTATAAATCAAAAAAGTGTTTCTTAAAATTGGTTAGTTTTCGATTTCATTTCTTAATATTCTAATTTGGCTATTTTGTCAAAATAAGATTTTGTTCTTTTTATTCCTTCTTTATTTTCAGTGATGTCCTTGTTATTCAAAGTGTTGAGACAGATTTTTAAAGCGTGAAACGCATACATTTTTTCAGCCTCTAACTTCAGCTTTTCTTTCATGGTAGCAGCAGACTTGCATCCAATAGCTTTGATTTCATCGAGAATGACGGTTAATTCATCTATATTTATCATTGGGCTTGATAAGAAAGAAAAACAGATATTTTGTTCATTAATGGAAATTTCATAATTAAGACAGTAAAGAAAATTGAATGAAAAGTTTTTATTGTCTGAAATTTACATAGAGAGATTTATTAAATTGTCTTTTTTCATGAGAAAACTCAATAATGACATTTTGATTTATAAAAATAATATCACGTGAAAAATGAAATTAAATTATTACTTTGATTTAAAGTATTTATTCAGCTACAATTAGAATGCTTAGCTTGCTTCAAGACAAAACTATTATCGATTGGAAATATTGAATTGTTAATAGAGGATTGTCAGGATGCACTAGACCTTATACTGAATATTGAAAGGAGATGATTCAAAGTCTATACATTTGACTATTATATTACATTAAAGCCTATCCATTTGACTATTATATGTTTCCCCCTTATCAATATCACTTAAATAAAATGAATCACTTTTTCTAAATTAATTCTCCAGTTACTTAAAATTTTCAACCCTTATGAATCCTTTGGAAGAAAGAATTAAAAATTATTCGAATGTTAAAAAAAGCAAGACAAGAAGCTTTAATTACAAAAATATTGATGAAATTCCAGTATTTTATTGTGATAATGGAATCGGGATAATTAAAAATGAAAAAGATATTGTCAGAAAAGAAATAGAAAAAATCGGAAATGTTATAGAGGAGGGAGAATTTGTAATAGTAAAATTAAAGCAGAATATCAAAGATTCAAAAATGGAAAGCGAAGATTATAAAGACTCGAACTCCTAAAGAATGATTAATAAATAATTCCTGTTCTTTTATTGTTAAATTGCAGATTAAATTAGTATTCTCGTGCTTTCTTCGTGAACTCTTCTAAATTCGCTTCATACAAGTCTCCAGCTTCAACATTGAGAGCCACTTAATCATCGCCACTTAAATACTCGAATGCACAAATTAAACTAACCACAATGCTGTTTATATCAAAGCAAGGTCTCCATCCCTGTCTCAACACATTCAAACAAACGTGACCAGCTTCATCTATGTTGGGATGAAACACCCTTGTTTTACAGTTTAATTTAGGACTACTAAATGGATAATCCCTGTTGAAAGTTATTAAAAACTTGTATTTTCCCTGATAAATTTTTTTTTTAATTTCAAGTTCAAAATGAAATTCCAAATCATCTAAATGATACTTAATAGGAACACTTAGCTTCTTAATGTCATTCATTATTCTGCATTTGTAGAATTCCATGGGCTAAAATGCTAAGATATATTTTATTTATTAGTGATTATTAACAAGGAAATAAATAAAAAATTGCCAAATGATCTAGCTAATCTTATGATATTGTCAAAACTGAATTGATCAGAGATTTGTTAAAAATATTTATTTAATTTCTTTTTTCCAAAAATCTCAAAGTTACAAAATAAAACCATATTATAGTCTATACTCATGTAAGGATGTTATCGGTTCTGAATCTATTGTTGTAAAACTGAACCTTCTTAAAATAACCATTTTTATTTAAAAATTTTATAAAGAATTTATTTAATGGGTGAATCTAATGATTATCGATTATTCTTTGATTGATTCCGTGTCAAGTCTCTTATCTACACGTGATGATCTGTGCACTAACTGCTCAAGACTAACATTGTTGTCCGCCTCTTGATGCCCAGAGTTTTCTTGAGTACAATAGACTGGATGTACGCTTCGACTTTAGGCTCAATTCCTATCTCTTTACTATACTTGTTGTGGTATTTCGTTACCAGCCCTTCCCAGGTCATTATGCATGGAATTATACTCACTTTGCACTTGTAAATCAATGATAACTCATTTGCTTTAAAACATATTTTCTATTTTTTTTTCAACCTCAGTTAATAGATCAAGATTGGTAATTCCAACCTCTATCAGAATTATTTCATTTTATCGTGTAAGAAGATATCTGGTCTGTCATGTTGCAATTCTTGTATCTACTCGAATCTCAACATTTTCATTTGCTACAACTTCTTGAACGAAATGAGATTTCAATTTTCTTGTTTTCTTAATTCCGAATCACCTACACAGTGATAAGTATATGCATCTTAATATTTCACTATGACTTCGCATGTAATCATGACCTAGCATACGATCGCATTTAGTAGCAGAATGATCTACTGTTTTTGGCACAGCTTTGCAATGTGGGAACTTGACTTTTTCTCCAAGGAATATATTTCTATCCTGAACTTTCCTCCATTAAAATACCTTCATCTCTTGCCTTCATATTTCCTTTGGTAAGCCATACTGAAGAATCTTTAATGGAGGCAAGTTCATGATCACAGACCCTAAACAACCCTTCGTGAAATTGTTTGCTCTTAATGTTGGTCATTAGGGATTTAATCTGTGATTCATAAAGAGATTCTTTGGTAATCTCGTCTTCTGTATTATACTTCAATCTTATGCATTTGTCAATAGTGGAGAGATGTGTCTTATTGTTTTCTTCAACCTTAATTATGGCATTACGCCTTAAGGATATATTTCTCGATCTCTCCAGGAAATTCTTTAGTTGGAGGAGCATGCTCTCACTCTTATGTTCAATATAGAACATTCCTCTTCCCATTACACCCTTTCTTTGTTTGCTGGCTGCAAGTGGACTTTGTATTCCATTAGTACTTTCCTAATGGATTTATCGAGTTTGACATATTCTTCTGGTTTAAGCTTTAATACTCCTATATGACAATTAAGTACAGACACTGCATGCTCGTTTATCGCTTTGAATAAATTCTTTGCATTCGGTTTGCTTTTACACAAATTCTTGACTCTTTTTAAAATTTCATTTCTTACTTTTTCAAAAGAATCCTTGGATATTGTGCTACTAGCTGTCTCAATAATTCCCAGGTATTTGTAACTGTCTTTGCCTTCTAAAATCGTAGCATCTGATTCACAAACTTTGCTATTGGTTGCGGATTTGGTCTTATTCATTTCCAAACCAATTGCATTAAAGAATGACTTGTCTCATTCATTATTCTTTGAAGTTCTTCATCAGATTCAGTAAGCAATTTCATATCATCAATAAATAGAAGGTGGTTTGTAATATACATATCAGACTCGGGTTTGACACCGACTTTCTGATATTTGACACTTAGCTTACGGGTTAGTGGATGCATGCAAAAAACAAATAAGAGAGGGGACAGGCTGTCTCCCTGTAAGATACCTCTCTCCAACCTTTTCTCTAGAATTGATTCTCCGTTCAATCTGACATCAATTTTCCTATTGGAAATAGTGGCTTTAAGGAAGCTTGTGATCCACACAAGGAAATTCAGGCTCTCTATACATTTGATAAGGTAGTCGTGAAAAAAAAAACGAAACAACTAGAAGCGCCTGTGCCTCTATAGGAGGAAAATTTAAACCTCCTACTGTGGTCCTGGGCACTTGGAACAAATTCTAAGCCCACTCTTTCGAGCTTCAGGCAAGCCCTTTTTTATCCATGCCGCTCCACACGCAGACACACACGCATGCAATCATCCGGCCCCACCTCCTTTTTTTTCGGGGTTTTCTTTTTATGAATCGGCTGGCTGTGACGTTCTGATATAAACTGTTATTGGTTTCACACACATAAGTGTGTTACTTATCCGGGCAGCCACGAAAAGGCTAAAGTCATCAGTCTCACGACAGATTCTGCCCAGAAAGGGTAGTGATGATCAACCGAATCAAACGCTTTCTTAACATCTATACAGTCAGTTTTTAAGGAGTTTGAATGCTCTTTATTGATAGCCAGATTTAATAATGCCTGTTCTTTCGCTTATTGAACCATTCTTACTGTTCCGAGTTGGTTTTTACTCGAAAGAACTCTAAACTCAATAATATTTTGCATTACTTGCGTAACACATTTAGTTGTGAGTTTATACAGATTTCACATACAGGTTATAGGCCTGAAATCTCCTCTTTCTTGAATTTCTCCTTTGGGACTAAAGTATGTGATACCTTTGTAAAACAATCATCTTCACTTTTAGAATTTAAGCAGATGCCTTTAATTATCTCATATAGACTTTCATGAAGAGGAGTTAATTTCTTAATAAAGAAATTATACACTCCGTCTGGACCAGCAGCCTTCCAATTTGGAACAAAGCTTATGATCTTCTGGAACTTTTCAAAGGATGGGAAGTTGTCAAAATCCCTACCTTCATCTACATATTCTCTTAAATAATCATTGAATTGATCACGTCTTCTCTCAAAAAAAAAACGAAACAACTAGAAGCGCCTGTGCCTCTATAGGAGGAAATTTTAAACCTCCTACTGAGGTCCTGGGCACTTAGAACAAATCCTAAGCCAACTCTTTCGAGCTTCGGGCAAGCCCTTTTTTATCCATGCCGCTCCCACACACACGCATGCAATCATCCGGCCCCACCTCCTCTTTTTTCGGGGTTTTCTTTTTATGAGGAGGCTGTGACGTTCTGATATAAACTGTTATTGGTTTCACACACATAAGTGTGCTACTTATCCGGGCAGCCACGAAAAGGCTACAGTCATCCATCTGTCTCACGACAGATTCTGCCCAGTTAAGAAAGACTAAAGTTGTAGGTATCTCAAGTCTGGAGTTAGAAGATAAAACTCGAGTATTTTTAACACATAGTCATTCTGTGCTGCTTTTGGTTTCAAAATTCCAAGTGGTTATATATGGAATGGACACAAAGTCATTCCACTTTCTGATAAAATATATACTTGCTATAGTTGTCAAAGCCACAGGATAAAATTTTCATTTGAGTTTCCTGTATTGGAGCGGTCCATTAAATGTTTTTCAGATCTTGCCTGACCAAGATATCTTCATCCTTGGGAGTTTCCAACAATCCATTTGACAATAAGGGTTTCATCAATCACCCACTAGTTATAGTAATATAGTAAAAATAAATTCCTCTTTTTAATAAATCTCAGGAAAATACATTTTCTTTTTGGGAAACGTTCAAAGAATGTACCTTAAATTAATACTTGATTTGCTTATCTAATGAGTCTGACATATTTCAATAATATATGTTAGGTTTTGTATCAATCCATTCAAAAATACAATTTTGATAAACAGTGATTATTCTTCTCTTTAATTCTTCATTGAAAGCAATAATTGGTATTTTAATTAACAAAGTGTCATTCTCTTTGATACCTGCTTTCTAATGAAAAGTGACACTAATAAAACAAGATTCTTAGTACCTTAATGACTTCATTTTTAATCTTTTTGTTTGATTCTCATTTTTTTTAAATTTCCTTGCTCTCTTTTAAGGGAAAATTAAATGACCCTCATGTTTCTAAATTTTTGCTATTTGCTTACAGCTCACTGCTTGATTGAGAAGTTTGCCAGACAATGGGATTTCGAATCCACCTCCCAGATTCTCTGTGAAGGAAACACAGTTGTTTTTGTCCAATCAGAAATGAAAGAGCAGATCGGGAAGCATTTCGATTCCATTGAAGATGGAATGCTCAAGACCAATATCAAAGTGTACAGGGATCAACTTGGAAGCAAAAGCCATCTTGTTTACAACGACACGAAATCGTCGAAGGAGAATACATTCTTTTTCATGACCACCAAGAGGGGATCTTATTATCCTTATTATCCTCTCAGCTGAGACCACTGAGATAAAAGTCAAAGAGACACTTGGAATTGACACGAAAATCTTCATGGGGGAAGCCAACAGACCTACTATTGTTTCCGGGAATGACGTAGAAGTTTACAAGGCAGAAAACATGGTGAAGAAAATAGTTGAGTATGTCGAGAATAATATAACACTGCAAAGCATGGAGGAGGAAGACGAGAAAAGCTATCAAGGAATGTATCACGGTTTAATTATGAAACTGTTTGGCTTCTTTTTTATTAGGCTGATAAGTATTATCATTACAATATTTGCATCCAATTACAGCATTAAGAAGTTTTATTCTTCTCAGGGAATATTATCACCAAAATAAATAATTGTTTTAAAAGAATGAATTTGTCTAAGTTACTTAATTATTTATTGTTATAAGAAGATGTAATTAATATTTTACCTAGTTATAGATAAGTCATATTGTTATTAGTATTTCAGCATTTATTTGATGGGTAATCTAATAATTAAAGCCCGAAAATTGGTTGTTTATCAAATCACAATTTGATATTGTGATTATTTTATTACGTTTCGATTTTTATTGGATACACTTTTTTACGAATTTTGTTCACTCCCGGGATTCGAACATGAGCTTTATATTTTTGTTATTTACAATGTCAACTTCACACCACTGCGTTAAAGCTAAATTGTATTGGTTTAACATATCATTCTCTCATTTGAACTTTGCCATACTTCTATTCCAATGACAAATTAACGAACTAAAGCTTTTTAAGTTATTTACGGGACATCTGTGCCTAAAAATCAAGAAGACATTTCTCTTAATTATGATATAAACCATGCGAGTGATATTTTGCAAATTAGAATTTTTCCCTTAGATTCTCATTTTAATATCTTCTTTCTTTATTTTATTTCCAGTTATCTTATGACTAGTTGAAATAATCAAGGTCATTTATTTAATGTCTTTTAAGCATTTATAGGTACTTTTATCGGCTTAATATAGAATGCCAAGAAAATCTCTGGCTGGCTGCCTGATCAAATGTAATTGTTTTTTATTAGGACAATTATTTATTGAATTCCTACAGTACACAGTCTTTCTTTGAACTCGAATTTATACTTTTAGATGAAAGATCTTATCTTTAATATCAAAGGCATTATCCTTTATAAATCACATCCGAAAAGGAAATTAATGTAATTGGATATTGATTTACAAGTGCAAAGTGAATATAATTCCATACGTAATGGCCTGAGAAGAACTGGTAACGAAATACCACAACAAACATAGTAAAGAGATAGGAATTGAGCCAAAAGTCGAAGCATACATTCAGTCTATTGTACTCAAGAAGACTCTGGAGTCTATTTCATTTGAAAGACGACGAGGCATCGAAGAAACGGACAACCATGAGAGTCTTGAGCAGTTAGTGCTCAGATCATCGGGTGTACAGAAGAAACTTGACATGGAATCAATCAAAGAGTAACTATTAGATTACCCATTAAGAAGACATAATTTATTATTGCATATTCATAATTCTAGGCTTTACATTGATTCGTTGAGCTATCAGTAAATCAGCTATATAAACCAATGAAGTTAAACACTTATTACAATAAATTTATTAAAGAAACTAATCAAAAAAAATAATAACGTTCAAAGTTCTTAATAAAGGTAAAGGAAATTACAAGTAAATTACAGATTATAAAGCAGAAATTAACCCACGTAGAGATAAATCTCAATTCTATCAGTGTCAAGAAAACAATCAGAAAAATCAAAATGACAGAAAAAACTATCAAATTGACAACTCGGGATCTCAAAGAGTTAAAAACATAGGCACTTATGAAATTTACAAATAGAATCACTAAATTCTGATTTAATACCTTCTTGGCTGCAGATGCTTTATTAAGAAATTTCAACTTGTAATTTCTATTGAAGATTTTCAGCATGTCCAAGAGAAAAATAAGTCCACATAAAACTGAAAAAAGAAACAAAATTGCACTTTTCTCCCCAGAGACACGAAGAAACGGCAAGTTTGACAGTCTTTTGACAAAATAAGTCAAGCTTGGTCCTTCAATAATTTTAAAGATTCCAATCAGACAAGAAACAAGCAAAATTTGAGAAACAAAGGAAAAAACCGCTTCCATGGGCTCAAAGAAAAATGAAATGTTTACTAAATCTAAGACATTTGATCTCAATTAATTAAATAATACAGTGATTACTATGATGAGTATGTAATTGAATAAAGGCGGTTTTGTTATTCACTTTAGATATGATATTTAAAAGAAACTTAGAATTACTTGTTTGACTATCTTATTCCAGTTAATTTGATTATTAGATATGTTTTAAAAAGAACAGTGCTTTTATTTCAAATATTTATTGTTGAATGGCTATTTAAATGAAGCATCAAGGAATTCGAGTACATTATTTTTCAAATTAATGATTGATTAAATTTAAATAACCGAGTAATTTTAAGAAATCCGTATCCTTCAAAACAATCTTCAGGAGAATACAATAGTTATAATAAAAAGGTAAAACAAGGAAACCTTCTAAGCTATTTTCAAATACAATTTGTTGTAATGTGTATGCAGAATCTCGTTGGTTTATATAGCTGATTATTGATAGCTCAATAAGCCAATGTAAAGCTAGAATTATAAAGTAACAATTAAGAAATGATGATTAATCAAGAATTAATTGTATTTATAATTGCAGATATAAATATAGAATTTGTTAAATAAATTATGTCTTCTAATTCTCAAGAATTCTATGTACAACTCGATAAAACTAACACAATTAATTAATATTCAACAAGGATTATTAGTTGGTCAGGTACAGACTAAATGAGCATTTAATGTAGATACGTTTTCTATCTATTCTTATTAACTTAAAATTCAAACCACCATGTGTCTTGATGAGATCCGTCTTACTTGTCGATAAAATATATATTTTAGTTCGTGCTTAGCTGTTAGATTTGATCAAAGGCATTGCTATTAGAACCTGATTTATTTATCAGTTTAAAAAAAGTAATTAAATATATTTCTATAGTTAATAAATCTTATTGTCAAAAAGATTTACTCTAAATTCAGGACCAAGCCCTATCATAACTAGAAGCACCATATATGTTTTATATTCATTTATAAACAAATATCTTACCTCTACCTCCTAACAATAGTCTGCTGTCTTCCTTATTTTTTAAACGTATTAAAATTTTCAAGGAGTTAAAAAAAAGATAACTAATCTCTTAATTAAAAATTGAAATAAATTGTAAGACAATATTGTAGTGATTTACTGTTTTTCTATAGTTCAATGTTATCTCAGCAAAGGCAAATTAATTCAAAAAAAACTACAATACTGAAGGTACCAATCTTCTTCGTCGGATGATTATTAAACGGCTTTTTACACGTAAACTTACTATCCTAAATTCTGGGGATCACAGGTCTACCACCACACTGATCATACCCGATCACTGGTGACAAGTGGAACAACAAATGCTTGGACTGAGGCTTTACCATCTGCTTTTCAAACTTTTCTATTCAATACATTCTACAACCACATTTCGCAATCTCCCATTCTATTTAATCTAAGACACAGTCCTCTCCAAAGACTTTTTTGATCTTCAGTTTTGTAGTTAAGTAGTAGCTATTCTATTTTTATTGGGTACGGATTATATATTTTTACGAGTAGATCCAAATTATTTCACTCAACAGGATTCGAACCCGATCCTCAGAGTTTTCGTTATTATCCGAAGTTAACTTCACACCACTGGGCTACGGAAATTCATTCAATTTGAAAATTTTGTAAATTCTTTTTCTTTAGCTATTAAAGTCAATACAGGGAACTAATTACGTCTACAAATGATTGTATTTAAGGAAAGTATACATTATAAAGCACAGTGCCTGCCTGGCATCAATATTATTTTGTTACTAATAAATTGGCTTGTAAATATGATAATCCTTCTTAATATATTATAAATAGAAATGAATTTAGCTATTGATCCGAGATGTTGGCCGTATTCCTATGCATTTAACTGTTAATAAATAATTATTTAAGTTTAGCATCTTTCATTGAGTAATGGCTGGATTGATTTCTTAATCACCGATTCTTCCTAGATCATTACATATGAAATGACTTTTAATTTATTTTAAAACAGAAATAAAGATATGGTAGTTTGATTTTGAATTCAACGGTATATTTGGTTCCTGTTGAAGAGATTTCCATTGAGAATTTAAATCTGATTTAAATGAGTACATCCCTTTCTTTTTTTGGATAATTCAACTGAATATTCATCTATTAAATTTTTAAAAATTCGAAATGAAAATTTTTAATCAAAAAGCCAAAATATTTTTTAATATTTCTTTTAATTTTGACAGTATATAGAAAGTATTCAAACAAATGAATTTGGCATTTATAAATGCATGACTTTAAACTAGAGCAAGAAAGGAAAGCATCTTAATACTGTCTAGCGGTAAAATAAACACTTTATAGTGGTGAAACTTGGTCTTTCCATTGAGAGATTGGTAATCTCTTTCTTAACTCCTTGTGTGAAAATTTTTATGAATTGGAAAAATAAGGAAGACAGCAGGCTGCAGTTATCTGTAAAATAAGTCTGCTGATAGGAGATGTAACATTTACGACACATAGGAGTCCTGTGTAGCGTTTGGTTTAAAAATACCGGGTGATTCAAGAAAGTGTATGTATATATATGGATATAAAGCCATTCCACTTTGGGTATAAAACATATATTTTGCTCCTAGTTATCGAAGCCCACCAGGATATGATAGGGCTTAGCCCTGAATTTAGAGTGATCCGTTGTGTGTTTTTCCGATCTTGCCTGTTCCAAGTTTCCTCCATCCCTCGTGGGTGGAGTTTTTAGCAACCCGTTTGACAATAAGGTTTTCACCGATCACTCACTGGCTATAGCAATATAGTGAAAATAAATTACTTTTTTTCCAGTTTTTTAATAAACTGTTAACAATATTTTGCTTTTCAAAAGAAGGAAGAAGATCATTCAGAAAATTATGTTTAAATAAGCAAATAATTTGGAATATTTGTTTAAAATATTCAATAAAGTAGGTCATGAACATATATAAACTGAAAATTTTTCCATGCCATGTTAATTTCGAAAATGGTTTGCTTCTCAGCTTTGATTCAAGCCAAATCATCCTCCTTCAATGAGACAGAAACAAGTAAAATTAAAGAAGTATCCCGAATTGGAAATGTTACACTGTCAATTATAAGCTCAGATACACAAGGAATGTTTCTAGAGGCAATGAGACTACTAAAATTAGAGAGTGTGAGCGTTTCCTCTTTGGACCATCCAGACCGGTTATTCATTTTGAATCAGGACGGAACCTTAGAGCTCAGCAATCAAAAATTAGCAAATGCCATATATGAAAGCATTGATCACTGTGAACCTAGATATTATATTTCAGTTGAAGGGTCCAAGGGTGTACGTTACTATGAAATATGCAAGAATAAAGAAAACGGAGCAATTAGAATGCAAATAACAGGTGAAATGGAACCAGGAAGAGTTAGAAGTGTTTTAGAAGAAACAAAAGACTGGTTTAGCAAGTCAGAAAAGACAAATAATTCAGAAAATTCTTCTGGCTTTGACTATCTCCCTGATTCTGGCCTTAATGACTGTGGACAAGAATTATGGGATGACATTGATGCCATTAATAACCCAAGAATTTTGTATAAAATATTGGAGTTCGCGAAGAAAGTATTTGATTCTCAGTGTATCATATATGTTAGAACTGATTCAAAGGTATATATACAACATGACTCTGTATTTTATGAAGTTCATTTGTCTGATTCATTTGAATTTATTAAAAGCAATTTAAATAACGATTCTGATCTCAGACTATTACGAATAGATTTTAGGGAAGAATAAATGACTGCAGGTTACTCTGATGTGAGGCATTGAAGAACCTTAGTATACTTCTCCAAACTGTTTGAATGAAGATTTTCTTTAGTACATTGATGTCTGTATATTTATCTCAATTAACTATCTGAATTGAGCGAATAATGAATAATCTCAATGTTATGCCAGCTGCTTTCTTGAGTCTCTAGCTTATCAAAGCTGATTCCTTTCTTAACCTATACAGAATAATTAAAACTTTTCATGAATATTTATTTAATAGTTTTAAGATCAATAATGTATTGCAGTACATGAAGAATAATTGATTGAAGTTTTCATTAACTAATTTCCAAGACTGCAAACTTCATATATTTGTTAATATCATCCACCTCCTTTACTTATTCATATCTGGGCAGAATCTGTCGTGAGATGGATGACTGTAGCCTTTTCGTGGTTTCCCGAATAAATAATACACTCATGTGTGTGAAACTAATAACAGTTTATATCAGAACGTCACAGCCAGCCGACTCATAAAAAGAAAACCCCCGAAAAAAGGAGAGGTGGTGGTGTGTGCGGGAGCGGCATGGATAAAAAAGGGCTTGCCCGAAGCTCGAAAGAGTAGGCTTTGGATTTGTTCCAAGTGCCCAGGAACCTCAGTAGGAGGTTTAAAATTTCCTCCTATAGAGGCACAGACGCTTCTAGTTGTTTCGTTTTTTTTTACTTATTCATATCTATTAAATTTATTTTTCAATTCAATTTATGTTGATGACTGTTTGTATCTAATAAATCTCTCATTAAATTGATTCATTTACCTACTTTAACAATAAATATTCTTTTGATAATAAGTGTGAAGTTCAAATTGATTTACTCAAAATTCTTTATATATTTTTATCTTGAATACAGTTTGTGAAAGACATTTGTGACTGTCAGTAAAACAATTATTTTGAAGTTTTAAATTATAATCTCTAGGTAAAGCCAATGATCCATATACATTTTCATTAATTAATGAATAAGGTGAATAACCTTTTTGCAATTACCTGATAAGTAATACATGTGTGTGAAATCAAGAAAAAATACCCTTTCAATAGTAAATGTATTTAAAGTACATCTCTGTGCTTAGACCAGGGGTTAAAAGTCCTTAAAATGATCATTCCACCATTCGGTCTCATGTCATTGAACATCGTCTTTATACACATAAAATTTGTCTAGTGCAAAAGCTAACTGTATATGGTTGACCATAAAAATAGCAAAGTTCAAAAGTTTTTGTTTTTCTGATGAAACTTGTGTCAATTATATTGATTTATCAAATTTTTTTTAATGTCAGTAAGTCATTAACAAACAATGAAATATAAATGAATCTCCTATAATAAGAAAAGAATTCATAAATGGTACAGATGTGAATATAATGAAAGAATCTTTCAATTTCTGATTTTATATTTAAAGACACTGAAATATTCAATCAGAACAGAAATGTAATTACCGTCATTGTTGGTTCTTATATAAGTGATTGCTTAATTTATCATTTTATTTCTTTAAATAATTAATCTTGTCATAGAATAACAGAATATTAATTTAAAAGTCTCCGGGTTGTTTACTAAATAGAATTCATACTAAGAAATAAATGTAATTCTATACATTAAAGCCACCTTAATAATTCTGAATATATAATATAATTTTCTGAAAGGACAAGAATTTTTAAGTGATTTTCTAATATATTAAATGATGTTTTTTCTAATATATTAAATCCATGGCGATTTACCTAGCATATTTCTTAACTCAAAATATAATATTTGTTGATTACCTAGCATATCATATTTTTTGATTACCTAGCATATCATATTTCTTGACCTTTTAATAAAATAAATTTATAACTTCATAATTGCCTTTAAGAAATTACCTGAAAATGATATTCTTTGATCTTTTATTGTATCAAATGAATAATTAGATATGATTTGATCTTTGTAAATGTTTGTTATTTCAAGGGATAAATTAATTAATTTCAAATTAATGGATGGGTTCCTGAGAAGGGGATTTAATAATTATATTTGTTTTCTTAATTAAAATCATTCTCCTTATAATCACAGGCCCTTAGTTTTAATATGATTATTTTACGCGGGAAGAATGAGAATGGAATTAAATCAGGTTCGAGTCGAAAAGAAGCTAAAGATGAATTTCAAGATATTAAAGCATGTAAAATCATGGAACAGGATTATTTCCAAAGTAATAAGCAAGAAACCAGGTTAGGAAAGGAATCACAAAAGGATAATAAAGCAAAGAGTCTTAATCTTACAGTAGAATTAAAGGTGAATCAAAAGGTGTATTCAAAATGCACAGAACATAAAAAAGGCAATTCAGGCTTGAAAAGGAATCAGAATGAGAAATCATTTTATTTAAACAAGAAAATCGTTCTGTACAAAACAGAAATGTGTCGTAGCTTTTTGGAGGTTGGATCTTGCAGGTACGGCGATAAATGTCAGTTTGGACATGACAAGGAGGAAATCAGATCAATTCAAAGGCATCCAAAATATAAAACAGAAATCTGTAAAACCTTCTGGAATGAAGGAAGCTGTCCGTATGGAGGCAGATGTTGCTTTGTGCATCTAGAAAACTCTGAAATAGAAAGGAATCCGTGTTTGGACAAGGATGAAGTCCCAACAAATCTTATAGAAAGTAAAATAGATACAAAGGATGAAATAGAAATAGATTTAACAAGTGGAATTAAATTTATAAATGCAAAACCTGAAAATAATGAAACTTCAAGTAAAATTAAATTGAAGCTATCTGAGCAAATAGATGAAAAAGTTATTGAACAGTTTGTAGAGAACAGAAACAATGAACATTATTTTAATGATTCAATAAGAATAATAAATATTGAAGAAATGTATTATGAAGATTACAAAGATCACTTACAGGAGCATAGTTTATGGAGAGATGAGTGAAATTAAAATGATTGGATCTTCTTTTCCATTTGTTTAATATGTAAATACAATTCAAGTGTTATTAATAAATAATAGAATTAAAAATAGGTTTAATTAAATTTATTATAATAAGTATTTGTAAATAAAAGTCAGAACAATCCTTTTTATTGATGGTATTGATTTTCAATCTTTTAGATAATATATTTATTTAGGGAAGACACCTTTTATATTGGAATGTTAGGTTCAAAGGGCTATCATTATATATTAATTAGCTGCAGAAATAAATTAACTGTAAAATCATTTATTATATTAAAGAAAATGAAAACACAATTTTAATTGCATTTTATCTTACATCTCCAGAAACAGCCTTGGTTTTAATAAACTCTCCGTTGTACACCAGCTTAATTCCTTTGAATGTTAAATGACTGTCAATAATTTTGAAATGGCTGAATAAATTTTTATAAGTTGTCTTAGAAAAATCTATCTTTCCACAATCCAAATCTTCAAACATCTTCAAATAACCATTCATAGATATTCTAACCCCTTCGTTGTTATTTAATTGAATCGCTTCAACCTTGGAAGTTTCAGAATCTTCTACACAACATATCATCCCTTCACTGCTAAGTTGCTTAAATTTAACCTTCTTAATATTTAATAAGAACAAGAAAACCTTATTAATTAAATCTTCTTCGGCATACACAGATCTTAGTCCAGAACAAATGAAATAGTTCTTGTTGGATAAGACTTCTTCACAGTATAATTTATCCATTTCAGGTGCTGGAAATATATTTTTAATAAATCCACCTCTTAATTCAAAATAATAAAATTCAGGGTCGAATAAAATGTTATCCTTAATTAAGGCAGTAAACTCTGTTATGTAATCTTTGTTTTTTAATGAGCCACTGATGAGTGTTGATTTTACTAGATTAATATAATTAATTAAAGAAATTACACTGACCGTTTTTAAAAAAGTTGTAGGATTTTTTTGAAATTTCTTAAATTCGCTTAAGGATTTCTTTGTGAATTCCTCATTCGCCAAGACAAACAATTCTTTAATGATTAAATCTTCTTCTTTGATTTCGCTGTCAAAAATCAAGGACAAGGAATCAGATTTGATCAATTTTACATTCTTGTTGTAATAAAAGAAAAGAAACTTAAGATCTTCAGTTTGTTCTGTATAATTCAAAATCATGGATTGAAAAAAATGATTTAAAAAGTAGTAAAGGGTGAGTTCGAGTCCTGGTTAACCTTATAAATGAGGCAATGTGTGGAATATACATTCATTTAACTAAAATCATATTTACTTAGGATGATTCTCAAGAATAAATTTTGTAGATCATACAAAGCTTTTCAGGCCTAGGGATGGTGATACATGTATGGTTTCAACCATATTAACTACCTTTAATCAAATATTCGCAATGATACAAAGCATTTCAGGCATAGGGATGGTGATACACCTATGGTTTCAACCATATTAACTACCTTTAATCAAACATTCATATTGATATGTATTTAAGCACCTAAATATCACATTATAAATATCACATTATATTAATATTACCTGGCACAAATACACTTAAACCTTCATAAATGATATTAATTTTCTTTTATATATACAAAATTTTTATTAAAAGTAAAATCTATCAAATCCATTGGCATCATATTTTGGCAAATTGCTTACGCTTGACTCCCTCATATCACCCCGATTCCTCATATTTCTAAAATACGCTTCCATTTCCTTCCTTGTCTCAGCTAGTCTCCCAATCAGGTCTTTTTTCTTTCCTGTGTAATTCAAACCAAACTCTCTCATTATTTGCTTAAGTTCAAATACAGTTATATTGCCTATGTCAATATTGTCTGTTACATTTTTGAAGTTTTCTATTATTTTTATTGTCTCACGATTAACAGAGGGTGATGAAAGGATGTACGAGAGAGAATTAAGGGCTGTGGAACCTTCATTCCACTCTGGTTCCTCGTTAAAGGTGTTGTACGTGTTGGTGTTGAGTCTTTGTCTTTTTTTCATCTTATAGTAAGCTTGCAGTCTGGCCATTTCTTGACTGACATTCCTTGCTCCTTTAGAATATAGATAGTTCTCTCTGGGAACCTGTTTTGCTACCCCTTGATTATAATGGGTTGAAAATTGTGGGGTGTTTTGCTGATATTGTGGCATTTTGGTTTTACAATAGTCTGACAAAATATTATAACTCGTGTTGTTTCCAGCGTGGCCTGAACTGTCCTGCAGAAGAATCTCTCTCAGGTAGTTCGGTTCAGGATTTCCGAATCTTCCAAAATGATCTGTTGATGGATGGTTGAGATTCATGTATCTACCATCCCTCTCCAAAGATACAGCATCATTATAGCAATTGGTTTCGGTGTTATGTAATCTCCCTTGGTTCAAAATGCCCAACCTGGAAGAATTTAGATCTGAAAATCTGCCTTGATTGTTTCCTATGCTTCTTGTGTCTATATTAAAAAGCACAGAATTGTCACGGTGTAACATAGTATTGGGTGAATAACTCCCTGATGCATTCTGAAACCTTGCACCATTCTCAAATTCCAAAACACCATATTCCTGACTGGATCGATTATCCTTTGGGAGATTTTTTATTTCGGCGAAATCTTTAAATGCGTTTCTATTCTTGCTGTATGCACTTTCATTATTATTTACAAGGTTTTGGCCATTTAATAGCTCATCGCCTGGCTCATTCCTAAAGAAGGCGCTTTTTTGTGTGCCATTAAATGAATTGCCATTTCCATGTGGATAGAATTTTGACTGAGATTCTATCTGGGTCTCATGTTTATTGTAGAATTCCGCTGGTGGTACTTTAGCCAAATTGCCCTCGTCATGCTGGTGAAAAGGCTTACTCTGTGCCAGATTCCTACCAAGATTTTTGAATTCCTGTTGGGAACCTTGCTCATTTTGAAATCCAAGAACATCACTCATTGCCCAATAAGATGATATCTTTTGCTTTCCCATGTCTGTTTCATAATACTTCTCATTTCCTGTATTTTCATTACCTTGCCCGTTAAATCTCTCTCGTTTCTTCTCATATAATCCCAAGTAACCTGGTAATTCCATATTGTTCGTCTTTGTTTCCAATTCTTCATTTATTAATGGATCCTGTAACTCCTGTAAGATTTTGGCTCTCCTTTCTTCAAACACTGGATTATCTTTCCAATTTACATCGTCCTTGATTTTCTCTCGCCTTACCTTGTAATCCGTTAATTCTGTCTCTGGAATTATCAACCTGCTATTCCCTTTATCAATTATCATGTTGTTCAATTCATTCTTCCCTGAAGATTTCCAGTCTTGTCTATCTCTGTTCTGCACTCCATTATAGAACTCCATATCCCTCGTGCTCATAACTTTGCTGAAACTTTCTATTTTTCTGTTCTGTACAACCTTTTCGAAATCTTGTAAGCTCATACTTTGCATTGCATTGCTGTAATCCTTCATGTTTCTATCCTGCAAGCCTGTGTTAAGCCTGCTTTGTTCCTGTTCTTTCTTCCTCAAAGCATTATTAAGATCTTCTTTGTCGTAGTCAGGTTCTTTCTCTTTATTTCTGATTTTAGATAAGTCTTTGCAGTAAAATTCTATCTCTAAATAAGGATCTTTTTTGGTTTCATTCTTCGTCTCATAATCCATTACGACATTCGGGTTGACTTTCTCATGTTCCATCACTTGGTTAAAATTTTCTTCCATAATGAAACGATTTCCTTTTTTTCTGTTATAAGACTAAGTAAAACACCTGTTTCAGTTACAAAAAAATTATTCGTCAAAAAAATCAAAATTTTTTTGTTTTGTAATTAAACGGAATTCAGGTAAATAATTAAAAATAATTGGATGAAAACAGAAATATAAAACATTATAAAATAAGCTAATAATAAAAGACTATTTATTTAGATGATGAAATTTTTGATGTAACTAATTCATCTTCAATCCTCTTCTGTAATCTAATCTGATATCTTTCAAAGTCATTCAATTTCTTTTCCTCGGATTGGGGAGCAAAGAATCCACTTTTCTCTAAGTTATTCAAATCATGTACTTTATCATTCAAAACCAAATCTCGAAGTCTAGCAACTTCAAAAGATTTGTCTTGCTTCTGAATAACAACGAATTTGTTGTCTTTTATTCCTGTAATGACTGCTTTATGTTGTCTTAAGTCCTTATTCAATGGCGAAACTTCTCTTCCTAACTCAACAAATAAAAGTTGCATTGGGCTAAAATTTTTGAAAATTTTTACCGAAATGGAAAAATAATTTGATTTAAAAAGGTGGGAAATAGAAAAGATATTGATTCATACAATTGTAGTAACAGGACTTATGAACATCTTTGTAGAAGAGAAATCTTACTTTGGCTTAGCTATAAGACTCTTTCTTTGGATTTGATTTTTTATAGCAACGAGAGTTCGAGTCTGTCTGGTGAATATTTTTTAATATAGAATCAACAAGTTGAGATTCCAAATTCTAAATTTTGACATAACTTTCATTTCAGCCTAAATTGGTATTATTAATATAATTCTAGAATACATTTCTTCGTATCTAAAATGATGGAAGGATAATATTTTCCGTTGGTTCTAAACCCTTCCTAATGGATTTAGATTATTTTCAAAACGAAGTCAACAACTTATTATTGCTGTACTACAATGCTATTGGAATACTACAAAGGGATGCAGAAAATGAAAACATAAACGAGACAATAGAAGCTCTTGTTTCTGACATAATGAAGTGTAAGGCAAACTTGGAACAGTTTCTTCTACAGCCAAAGATACAGAAGAGCAGAGACATAGAGGATAAAGAAATCATAAGACAAGCCAAAGAATTTATTGAATCAGGTACTTATTTGATCGATATAATAACACAAAGC
Source organism: Drosophila cyrtoloma (assembly GCA_035042485.1). NCBI lineage: Eukaryota > Metazoa > Arthropoda > Insecta > Diptera > Drosophilidae > Drosophila > Drosophila cyrtoloma. The sequence continues at coordinate 42,520 of JAWNLH010000239.1, read as the reverse complement.
AAGGCTGAAGAAACTGAGAATGAAAATAACTGATTTTAAGAGATTTCTTTAATATGAAAATAAATATGTCATTATAATTCTATTCATCTCTACCTTGAACAGGTAATAATTAGATTTAAAGGCTATAAACCATTTAATAAGTAATGATTGCGTCATGATTTTAATTTACACTCTAGAGGAAAGTTTCTGTTTTCCTGACTAAATATATTATAAACCTGAATATCAAATTACACTCTAGGCGAAAGTTTCTGTTTTCCTGACTAAAACTAACTAAACCTGAATATCAAATTAAAGATTGAGCCTGACTAACAGACGATAAATAACTGTAAAGGAGAACTGGATAAGCTAGTGGCTTCAATGTTATTATTTTTAGACTGAAAATTCTTTTCATTAAAATCTATCATTTATTAATATTTTAATTTGGAAACATTTATTATATAATTTTAATTAAAAACTTACAAATGATTCAAAACATACTGGCATCATTGCAAAGGCACAACACCAATAACTAATTGTACAAATGAAAACAGTAGGTTCCATCCTATGTAAAGAATCTTGTGTAAAGAAATAGTTTAATTTTCATGGGAATTTACTTAACTCACCTTATAACTCAATTTTATGAAACTTTGCTTTCAATTGATGCTCTAGCTCATCAATGTTAAATGCATTGTTTCAGTTGCCAGAATATAAGTCTTGATAGCTGATGAATTATTTTTCATCGACAAATGCAAGAATAATATAATGACGTTGATGGCCTTGGTTCCTTAATACTACAACAAAATATTAAAGAGAACAGTATCAAATGTAAAGATCTTTAAGAAGAATTGAAAAAAACAATTCAAATCAAAAGAGAATGAAAATGGTTTGTACAATCATTTTGTTTCTCTTTCAAATAAAGTCAACTATTATTTTTGTATTCAAAATCAGTAGTTAATGAAGACATACTTTAAAATATTTTAGTATTTAAATCTTAAATAGCCCATCACATAAGATTGGATAATAAAGGAGAATTATTGAATGATCATAATATCTGTTGGGTAATTGTAAAAACAGGTGAAACAACTAGAAGCGCTTGTGTCTCTGTTATTGGAAGAATGAATCTCTTTCCAGGGCACTTAGAACAAATCATAAACCAAGTATTTAGGATCAGTGTCTTTTTTTCCGGCAGATGTTATTAGTTTCACACACATAATTGTATTACTTATCCACGTAAAGGTTAAAGTCATCTGTCCAGTTGCAGGAAAATAATTAAAAGATTTTGCAATTATTAAAGTCTTAGGTTAATACAATATTTCTATCCTGAAGATAAAACATACAGAATTGGTTAATTGCATGCTAGAAGAAGGCGAAATAGATCTGAAGCAGAAAGCAAACCTGTCAACTTAGTTAATCTAAAACAATTCTATTGCGAAGCCATGTATTGACGGTAATGAATTGATGAAAATTTGAAATATAGATCTCTGATAAATCATGGAGATATGTATGGACAAAAATACTTGATTATATATGTCTTCATACATATCTATCTAGATCATCCTGACTATATATATAATAATTCCTACTATGGCCGTATGCATTCCCCAATGTTCAATCATATAGTTCAGAACATCTAAGCTGTATTAATAAATATTGGAGCACCATGAAGTTCAGTAGGATATTTTAATATTTGCCGATCTCACTGAAATCTTTTTCGGCTGCGACCAATGTAAATTAATCCTGAACATAGAACACCAATGAATATTGGCCAGCCTATCAACTCCAAATATCCTATCAAAATAATGATGTATGCAATCGTATGTGTCGTTTATAATAGATTCACATATCCTGAAGCACATCATTGATGAACTTTTAGAATTAGCTGCAATTTATTATTGCTGTACTCGGCGGATGGTGTAGAATCGTCAGCAAGCAGTAGTTATAAAAATATAAGTTCTTGTAAACTAGTAAGAATATATTTAATGGGTAAATCTAATATTTATTCTTTGATTGATTCCGTGTCGATTCTCTTATCAATGCCCGCTGATCTGTGCACTAACTGCTCAAGACTTACATTGTCGTTCGTCTCTTTAATATTCTAGAGTCTTCTGAAGTACAATAGACTGAATGTACACTTCGACTTTAGACACAATTCCTATCTCTTTACTATACTTGTTGTGGTACTTCATTACCAGGACATTACGTATGGAATTATATTCACTTGCCACATGTAAATCAATGATAACTCATTTGCTATGAAAGCATATTTTGTAGTTTTCTCATTTTCAACTTGAGTTAATAGGTCAAAATTGGTGATTCCAACCTCGATCAGAGTTATTTCACTTTTATCATGTAAGAAGATATCTGGTCTGTCATGTTGTAATTCCTGTATCTACTCGACATTTTCATTCGCTACAACATCTTGAACGGAATGAGATTTCAATTTTCTTGTCTTCTTAATTTCGAATCTCCTACACAGTGATAAATGTATGCATCTTAACACTTCATTATATCTTCTCATGTAATCATGACCTAGCATAAGGTCACATTTAGTAGCAAGATGATCTACTGTCTTTGGCACAAGTTCTTGTAAATAACCATAATTTATTGTAAAAATTTTCTATTTATAGAAAATTCGGACATCTCGAAGCTGATTGATGGATTTGCCCATTTCGGAAAGTACACTTCTTTTTCTGGAATTCAGTTGTTCAGACCTCGAGGAAGTTATCGAACAAGTAATCAGAGCTGCTATGACTCCACATACAGCGTGTGGTGGCTACCACAAACATCAAATATAATCTGACAAGCCAATTATAAGATAAAAGGACAAAATATTCCTATTGTATTATCTTATCGATCAAAGTCATGAAATGCTTCAATAAATATTATCTCTCAGTAAGTAAATATTCTAGAATCGACCCTTATTCCAATAAACAAAGAGTATTACTGATCTATTTTCAATAAGAAAAGGCATACATAGAAAATATATTTGAACAAATACGCTGTGTTTAATATGAATTCCTCTTTAGAGACAACTAAATTATTTACAAATCCTACCCTGTAACTAATTAATTATATTTGTAAAACAAGGAGTTGATATTACTATTCTGGATAAACTAAAGCAAAGAGATTATCTTTAATACCGGTATGAAATAAGGATATATTTTAAAATCAATTTATATTTGCTTTATAACACATAATAGTCCTATGTGACATAATTCTGTGAATCTAACTTGAATTATATTAAATGAAAATGAGAACAATCTAGATTTCAAGGTATAGACAATCAAATTGTATTCAAATTTCAAAACCAGATTAAAATATTATTTATTAGGGATGAAATTCAGATAAAGTATTAAAAAGATGCTCTTTTTAACGATAGCTAAAGAGTACAGTAGATGCCCACCTCTAATATATATTACTCTTTGAACACCAATCCTATTCCTCTGACATTTTCATTTTTACAATTCTTCAGTCTATAAAAATGTTCACTTTCATCTTCCCCATGGACTCTCACTTGAATAATAATAGGGATTTAATTTTTTCTGAATTAAAAAATAAGAGTATCAGCGAAATGGCAGATGCAGCAACATTTTACAGACAAGACAAAAATTTTTGTCTGAAAATTTTAAATTATGCGTTAGAACAATCTGAATTTGAAAATTCCGAACTCGGCTTTGATTTTGTGGATGCAAATTCAAAGGAAAACATTTTAATTTTACTCTTAGGCGTACATTTACAATATAAAATGGAATACAAGCACTTTTTAGATCAACTGAAGCATGCTAAAGACAAGCGAATTGATTTGTTAAGAGGAATAATATTTATGAACAACGACCAACTGGACGAAGCATTGTTCTGGTTCAATAAAATACAATATAAAAAGGGAATTGACATAATAAACCTGAAGCGGAATAATAATAAAGTGGAATCAGAGGATGATTTAGTTAGGTGCTTTCAGAGCAGTAAGAATTGGAAAAGAGAAATTAAAGTTGAAAATGCAAGCAAAGATTTCCTTTTTAGAATCAACAAGGCAGATGAATACGATAATGAAAATAATATTGATGTGAAAATAACAAAAATAGAAAAAGAAATTGAACAGAGCTTATTTGATGGAGCTTTAAAGAAGCTCGAACTGCTCAAGGAATTCAACTCCCCAGAAGTATTCTATTTGATTGGGAAAGTATACCATCTCAACGATGACTGTGAGAAGGCTTGTCAATATTATGAATTGTCTAGTAGAGAACAAGATTATGCACCTGCTAAATTTAATTTATGTAAAATAAAAGGTATTCCATTCTTATACAAATCGAACAGCTCGTGTGTGGCAGATTACAACGCATTGCTTTCCTTGAAGAATAAAGAAAGGACAATCGATCTTTCTAATTGTTCCACTTTGGTTTGTCGAATTGTTAATTTTTCAAACCTTGTAAAAGAAACTGCTTTAAAGAAAATTTACTGAGATTTTGATTTTAAAAAAATGCAAAATTATTTGAATTCGATTGCTTTGAAAAATAACAAGGCAATAATTGAATCTTATCGGGACAAGGAAAGTGCAATTTCTATTTTCTCTGATCTACTAAAAAATATGATATATGATGCCTCTATTGTAGATTATATCAAGTATAATCTTGGCTGTGTGTCACGGGATCATTCTTTACTGGAATCCTGCAACATCCCTGAAGCTATAATCGTACTTGATTTTTTTAATAATAATTTGGAGACAGAATCTTTACCTTTGAAATATTATTTATTTTACAAGAATAAAAAATTTGCCAACCTTGCTGGGAATTCTGATTCATTTTATAATTTACTGTTGGGAATTTCAAATTTAGACAGTGATTTAGAAAAGGCAGAAGAAATATTTTATGAAACTAGCAACTCCCCTTATTCAATAAACGGACTGGGTGTATTATCAATAAAGAAAAACAAAATATTAACGGCTATTAAATATTTTGAGAGTGTTGAAGGAATAATTGATACTGGTTTAAACCTGGGACTTTGTTATTTAATAAATAAGAATTGGAATAAGTCAGTCGAGTACCTGACTAATGAATTGAAAAGGGGAAACAAAAAAGCCTGGTTTAACAGGGTCGTTGTTTATTTGGCAAGAAAGATAGGAGATGTAAAATTAATTGACAATTTAATTAAAATCAAAGATGAAAACAGCAAAAACATAAAGGAAAAATTTACTTATGAAGAAATAATTCAGGGGAATAACGAGAATGATGATTTAATTAAAAAATTAAACCTGGAAAAGGCTTTGATTTTATTAAAGAATGGAAGAATTCAGGAAGTTCAGGAGATGAATTTGAAAGATGAGGAAATAAGAATCAAATTAAAACAGAAGATCGATGAAGAGAATTTGAGAAAAATCAAAATGAAAGAGATTGAAGAGTATAGGAAGAAAAGAAAGCTTGAACATGACAATTAAATCTGTTAATTTACAACAGGGGTTTTATTAATTAAATTTAATATAATTATATTTTATTAAGTAATTATTAAATTATCTACATATTAATATGGTATCCACCTTTTTTTGATTTTAAATAAAATGTTATTCAATTCTTTAAATAATGGAAGAATGAAAATCATTAGAGATATTGAATGAATGGTCAATGTATACAGAAACATCAATAAATTTACTCTTTGAATCAAAATGGCCATTTTAATCTCTTTTAATTAAATAAAGAAGCCAGATTGAATAAATTTGATATTGAGGAATAATTTCCGATATGCACTGACTTGGATAAAGAAATATAAACATTTTCATACCCGGTTTCGGTTTAGTATTGATTTTATAATCCATAAATTTTTATTAGTTAGAAAAATAAAGCTTACGTTGCATAAAAAAAAAAGAAGCAACTAGAAGCGACCGTACCTCTATAGGAGGAAATTCTAAACCTCCTTCTGAGGCCCTGGGCACTTAGAACAAATCCTAAGCCCACCCTTTCGAGCAAGCCCTTTTTTATCCTTGCCGCACACACAACCACCTCCCCTTTTTTCGGGGTTTTCCTTTTATGAGGAGGCTGTGACGTTCTGATATAAAATGTTATTGGTTTTATACACATAAGTGTATTACTTATCCGGGCAACCACGAAAAGGCTACAGTCATCCGTCTCACGACAGATTCTGCCCAGCTTACGTAGCATAGAGATGTAAAGTTGAAATCGGATAATAATGAAAAACCTGAAGCTCGGGTTCGAATCCTTTTGAGTGAAATAATTTGGATATACTCGTAAAACTCGTCCACCATAATTGAATAGCTACTACTTAACTACAAAACTGAAGGGCAAAAAAGTCCTTGGAGAAGACTGTGTCTTAGATTAAAAAGATTGCAAGGCTGCTAAATATAGTTGTAGAATTTTTTGAATAGAAAAGTTTGAAATGCAGATGATAAAGCATGTATTATTTCTGTTACCTCTAGTAATTAAGGTCAGCAAGATAGGATCTAGCATTTCCACAGAATTTAAGGTTGTGAATTTACGTGTAAAAGGTGGTATAGAAACCATCAAATGTGAGATTTGTACATTTATTAAATAAATCAGACTATAATAAAGGCAAAGGACAAATAATCTTTAAGGGGCCTGGTAGAAATCCACTATGATATAGCAAAAAGCATTTCTTTATATCAGATTATGTGATTCTCATGAATAATTGCAATCACTAATAAAAAGACACCTGACCAAGATTGAGGATGACATATATTTAAAATCTCCAACAGGTAAAGATAGTCATTAAATAGCATTTTTACATTAAAATATATTTAAGAATCTTTTAGAAAGATAGGAAAACTATTTTATTTGTTCAAATTATAAGATATACATTGTAAATAATATTATAAAGATGTTTGAATGTCATTAAAACAACAAAAAAAGAAGTTAAGTTGATAAATATATGTTTATTATTGTCAAACCTGAAGTTTAACTGTCCTCATAGTCGATTTCACTTATACTAGACATTGAAGCAAAAATATCATCGGAATAAATCTTACTTACATAGTCTAAAACATATTCACTACTATTGTCTTTGAATGAGTACCTTTTGAACTTTAGGTTCAGCTTTGATTTAAAGAAGAATTCTGCAATGATCTTAAGGTGATCTTCATTTTCATTTTCCAAAAGCAAAGCAGTCCAATTCATGGATATCTCATTGACACATGCATCAAGTTCCTCGATATAATCTTCTTGATCTGATATTAAGATTGCTGATATGTATATGACTAATTTTCGTAAGAATGGAATGACACGCTTTAGAAAAATTTGTTTTTGCAGTGGAACATCAGTAGGATCCTCTGTAGAAATATTTACCAGCTCTTCAGATATAAATTCTTTCTTTAACCAAATCAAAAGTTCAAAAAAGCAAGGCAAAATTGAAAAGTTCGCTTTTATGGCTGATTTAAGCTGTTCAGACTCCGGAAAAACGTCTTTTTTTTGATCGATTAAATCGCATACTTCTGAAATATTGGATGATAGAGATACTAGAAAATCTAAAAGCTTGTATGGATTCAATTGAACATCAAGCAAATCTTTATTAAAGTGGCTAGAAATAAAATTGAATGTATTATTTATCTTTTCCAATGCCTCTATATTGCCGTTTACTAGTTGAATCAACCTAACATATATTAAATCTTGTAGAAATGAGAATGGAAGTGATTCGTTTTCATTTGAAGAATAGTTGATTGATATAGCTTTAAAAACCAGGTTTAAATATCTTAAATAAGGCACCAGTTCAATGTAATGAGCATGTGTTAAAAAATAATCAAAAATTTTGATCGAGATCAAATAATTAAGCTGTTCACCTAAAGAATTAGAAACTGCGCCATGTTCATCATCTGTGAGAACATTTATAGAATTCTTACAGAAAATATTAATTAAAATGTGTTCTTTGAGATGAGTTTCTATGTTCATGTTATACACTATGTCAAATATTTTATTTACATTCACTGACAAATGTGACATCCAAGGACTAGGTACCTCATCTTGGAATAATTTAATCTCTGTTTCTTTGCTAAGATACATAGGATCATCTAAAGTGAATATTCCGAAGTACGTAGTTTGTGATGTGGCTAGAAGGTTCGAAAAAAAGCGAAGTAAGTTCAAACCCATTGGGGTAAAATTTAATTTGTAATAAAAAATTTTTAAAAATTAAACTTCAGTAGTGAAGGTACCAATCTTCACCGTCGGATGGTTACTAAACCGCTTCTTACACACAAACCCACCACACCATACCCGATTACTAGAGACAAGAGAAATAATACATGCCTTATCATCTGCTTTTCAAACTTTTCTATTCATACATTTTGAAACCTCGCAATCTATTTAATCTAAGACACAGTCCCTTTCAAAGAACTTTTTGGCCTTCAGTTCTGTAGTTAAGTAGTAGCTATTCAACTATGATGGACGAGTTTTATATATTTTTACGAGAGACCCAAATTATTTCACTTACAAGATTCGAACCTATGCTTCAAATTTTTCGTTATTATCCGAAGTCAACTTCACACCACTGCGCCACGGAAGCTAATAAAAAATTTTCAAATCATTAGAATAAATTGATGATTTTGTTGATCACTTCTGGGATGACACTGAAATAGAGCAATAAATGAAATCTCATTCATACGGTCTTGTGCTTGATTATTTACTTTACATATAATTCAGAAAGTTGACGTTTTCATTAAAATTTCTCTTTCTTTACACCTTGAAAATTTTTCAATTAATAAAAAAATGAAAGAAAGCAGGTTATAGTTATCAATATAACAAGTCTGCAATTATTATCTAGGAGACAGAGATATAAATCTTCTGCTGGTGTATATACAACACATAAACGCATTATAAAGCTGTGACGTTTGGTTCAAAATGTGAGCGATTTTAAAAGATCTGCATATAGGCATAAAAAAATTATAATCTCTAGTAACCAAAGAGTGACTAGGTATGGTAGGTCTGTAAATCAGAGTTTAATACAAAAGTAGTAAAGTTTTGTCTGATGTAATGAATTATTTGCATCTAATGAAACTTGTATAGATTATATTAAATAAATTTGTTAGTTTTGTCGAGTTGTACGTTTAAATCTTGAGAAATAGGAGACATAATTTATTTAACGAATTCCGTATTTATATCTACGAATATAAATACGATTTGTTCTTGAACAATCATCATATCTTATTTATTGCTTTCATAGGCTTTGCATTGGTTTATTGAGCTATATAAACCAATGAGGTTCCAAATAATTATCACAACAAAATTAATTTTTTTATCAATATCATCATTTGTCCAGTTTTGGAGGGAAGTTATCACATCACTGATATTCAATTTTGAGATAAGTTTATCCATGTAATTATCAAATTAGATTTATGAAGAATCAAAAGATGAGATTCCGAACAATAAAAACTAAAATTGCAGTTGAATTATAAAAAAGTCATTTGTTCTAACTATATTGCCATAGCTACTGGGTGATCGGTGAAAACCTTATTGTCAAACGGGTTGCTAAAAACTCTTCCCACGAGGGATGGAGGAAACCTGGCCCAGGCAAGATCAGAAAAACACTCAACATATCACTTTAAATTCAGGGCTAAGCCCTATCATACCCAGGCGAGCTTCAATAACAAGGAGCACTATATATGTTTCACATCCAAAGTGGAATGGCTTTGTATCCATTTCATATATAAGCTTTTTCTTGAATCACCCGGCATTTTGAACCAAAAGGTTACATTGGACTCCTATGTGTCGTAAACATTACACCTCTACATCAGACATGCTTTACAGACAACTGCAGCCTGCTTTCTTCCTTTTATTTTTAAAATACATAAAAATTTTCAAGGATTTAAGAAAGGGATTGCCAATCTCTTAATGGAAGTACCAAGTTTCAACACTATAAAGTGTTTATTATACCGCAAGACAGTATGAAGATGCATTCCTTTCTTTCTCTAGTTTAAAGTCATCTCGGACAGTGTATTGGTTCAATTTTTTTTACTGAAATCTTTGGATCCATATTAATATAAAGCATGAAGCATTTATTTAAATTTAACAAAAAATAAGAATTTGTCTTTTTTGAGATGAAAGTATTATGATTCATTACTCTTAAAGATATTATGAGCTTGCACAAATTCTAATAAAGTGAATTCAAGAGAATTTAAAATTTCTTGGAATGAAGATCAATTTTGTCTATTAATGATTTAAAGCTCTTTGAATTTAAAATATTTGAATATTAAAGAAGAATGATCTAGATTTAAAAAGAGAGGTTTTCATTTCTTATTTTAGATGGAATAACTAAAATTATAAAAGCTAAAGACAATATTATGAAATATATTAAAAATTTTTAAATAAAATCTGTTGAAATGATTTAAATGTTGTTGTAATTTCTAATAATGATCAAAATATTTAAAATTGATATTCTATTTAAAAATGTGAACAAAATATCTATAGAATCAACAATAGATTGAATAATAAGATTGTTTATTGAATTTATATCAAAAGACTAACAAAACATTAGTTCTTGTATCAAATGAAGTAGAAAAGTTACTACTTCAGGACAAAATTTCTGTCTGAAAAAGGTCTTTGTAAAAGACAGTGTTTTAGATTAAACAGACTGTAATGTTGCAGAATGTATTGAATAGAAAATTTTGAATGCAGATGATAAAAACTCTAGCTCAAACATGCATTGTTATTTTTGCTTTCAATATTCAAAATCTACCAGATTATGATAGGAGTTGTAATAACCGCAAGTCCTCAGAATTTAGGATGGTGAATTCACATGTAAAACTTAGTCAAGAAAATTATCCGATGAAAGAGATTTCTAATCTCATGATTGAAGTATTTTTTTAATTAAAAAATATCTATGAACGCAAAAATCAGACACATTTAATATTGAAATATATGAAATCCACATACAAATTAGAAAAAAAGTTTTCACTTATCGTTGTAGAACTAATATAAAAGACAGTATGATAGGAGAGAATGGTTTGCCTTTCATGAGAAAATGATCGGAATATTTTCAATAGGAATGACTTATTTAGATCTCGGTGGTCGAAGGGTTGTTCTAACCAAACTCTTTTGTACCACTTTGATAAAATTATGGTTAAATACTTACTGAATTTATAGAAATAAGAAATAAATCTTTGAAACTAAGTATCGTCTAGTTGTTTAAAACATTCATATGAAATTGAAAATCTATTAAATGCCTAATAAATGCAAAATATCTATATTGGCTAGAAAAAAGGTCTTTTGATTTTTAAATGCTATACATAGAAAGTATGATTCACCAAAAACTTATTTATCTAATTATTAAAGCTCTTTCTTACTGAATATCTACATCAGGAATGATGAATCATGCAAGTTTAAAACATATCCATGATATCAGAAAGTGAAGACAGGACTAGTACAGCGATCTAAGGTTTAATCATCACTCTCCTTAAGATACTTGTCAGAGGATATTCTGACATTTGTTCTTATTAGTCTATGATAAAGACTTATATTCTTTATAATTCGGGTGTGAATAAATGACTTGCATATGAAATTTAAAAGGAATGGTTGATTAGAATACAGACTTTTAATACTGTCAATCTTTTAATATGATTGGATATTATTATACTTTAATTTATTTGTTGAAGGTACAAATATCCTTCGTCGAATGGTTATTAGCCTGCTTTTTACCCCTAAGATTAATATCCTTAATTCTAGGAAATAATCCGATTGTATCCTGGTAGCTTTAATTACTGAGGATAACAGTAACAATGCATGCTTTGGCTGGAGTTTTTATTTCGCCTTTGTAGTCTTCTATTCCATATATTTTACAACCAAGCAGTTTATTCAACCTAGGACACTTTCATCTTCAACGACTTTTTCCGCAAGCAATTTTATAATGAAGTATTAGTAACTCTCCCACTATATTATGTATGCCTTTTATGAGGAAATCTAAATTATTTCTTCCAACGAGATTTGAACTCAAGCCTCAGGTATTTCATATATCACGACTTCAACTTCATACCACTGTGTCAAAAAGGCATGATATTTTTAATTAAATATTTTTTATGGGCAAGAATGCTATGAGAGTTTAATGAAGATTTATGATCGATTGAAAATTGAAAGTCCCTCAAAATATAGTTATAAATTGTTACAACCTTGTTCTGTTTCATCTCTAAGGACCTGAATTATATTGAACATTTCCCAAGGGAATCAATTTAAAATATTGTTCAGATGAGACACTTATTGTGTTCAAATATATAATTCTTGGATATTTTTATCTTTCCCTTGAAATATACTTATTTAACTATATCAGTTCATTACTAAATATATATATCTTGATACACAAATCTCAAGTTTCTAAGATCGAAGCATCTGTTTTTTTTTTGCTTAAATTTAAACTGATTGATCAGAGAAGATAAATGACCGAAGAACTAGTAATTTAATAAATTGTTTCGAACGAAAAGACAACTAAATGTTTGATATGGTAGGATCATAGATCGTTCAGACTCAAATGATTATAACTTTCTTCAATGAAGACACGATTAAATTGTTTATGATCTTAATATAGTTAAAAATAGACGAGGATAAGACTCAAATAAGTATGTTGAACTTGTAGTAATCGGGGTTAAAGTCATCTTGACTAAAATCCTTTTTTTTTACACTAAAAAAATTTTTCATTTCTTAAAATATTTATTAATCTGAATTGTATCTTTCATTTTAATTACTGTTGATGGTGCAATTTCAGATTTTTTAGCGTCAGAAGTTATTTTTCAATTTAGATGTAGAAATTTAGGCATTCGATTCATTTATAAACCAGTGTTATTTAAGAAATTTAGCTAACTTCTAATTAGGCTTGAGTGGCCTTCTTTGAATCATATTTGACGATCTCTTTCATATTTTTAAAATCCTCTGTAAAAAATTTGATCTTCATTTCTGTTAAAGAATTATTTAAGTATAATTTTAAAAAAAATCACAGCAATAGAATTGATCGATTATAAGAATCGACTTCAAAACTGGTAAATTATAAATGAAAAAATGATCAGCTTATGTATATAAAAAAGTTAAAAATATCAAAAGGAAATAAAATTCATGAAAATTAAAAACAAAGGTCAATTTAGATCAAATAATATAGAATACAAAAACAATTGCCAATTCTCTAACAATATTTCAATCATAGAAAAATAAATTCATTCATGGAAATTCATTTTTAATTTATCATTTTGATTAAAAATTCTTGAAATGATAAGAAATTCTAATTGGGGGAGTTATAAAATAACTTTTCCTTGAAACCCCATGTGTACAAAATATTTATCCGTCTTAGCGTTCATAAAATTAGTCGTTTCCCAAAAAATCGAAGATGCTGATGCTGTATCATTTGTCGAAGGTATTCGGCAGCTTTATCGTCAAAGTTTTTTATATACCTTGGATAATTACTTGACATCGCTCAAAAGTGATCTAGGCACAATTGAAATGACTATTCCATCCTTATGGAACTTTGTGACAACCTATTGCATTCTCATTTTGGTATCTTCATTGTTGATCTGCATGATTATTCAGAAATTTCAAGGTTACATAGCTGGTTCTAGATCCATACACATTCCTAAGTTTGGCCACGGAAGGAAATTCAGTTTTAATATAAAAGGAACATTGTTTTCATGCTTATTTGTTGTTTCTTGGGCATTTTTGATATCCGAAAGTCGTGATTCAAACCTCATGCTCACTAGTCTTTTGAGTTCGGCTGCTTTCAAAATTTTTGTCTGTTATTTTGCTTATTTAATTGCATTCATCTTTTCAGTTTCCTTTTTCTTCAGGTTTTTCTCTGAATTGACTTTTCATCTTTTCTTTTTGGGTTCTATTATCTTTTGTACAGCTGGTATTTTCTTGTACAATATTCCTGTCTTTTACTGTATTACTACCCTTATACTGTTTTTCATCTATTATAACTTAATGGATTCTATAAGATCATTTCATGAATTGATTAATCAAGGTTGGTTCTTGATATCTCCACTTTTTAAACCCATTATTGCCGTTTTGAGTTTCATCTTGATTTCTTTGCTTGGCTGTTCATATATAGGCCTGCGTTTATTACACTCTAATAACTTGAACTTCTCCAATTGTATGTTGTATCTTTTCATGGTTTTTTGGACTGTAACCTTAATGCAAAGCATTTATTTTGCTTTCATCTCCTGCTATACGTACCTTACCGAGAGTAAAAAAAATTATTCTATGTCACAAATGTTTAAGATGAGTTTTATCAATTTAATTTTTGTATCTAGAGACTTGGTTTATGCTTCCTTTATTCCTGCCTCAATTGGTGTCTTGCCAATGATTTTAAGTTTTTTGATTCGTTACATTAATGATTGGAAATCAGATTCATTACCTTTCTATTTATTAAGCTATACATTGCGTGTGATTCAGAGTGTATTTGTAGCTTGCATGATGTTTTTCAACTCATATAATTCAATAATAATTCCTTATATGAGTATATATGCAGAAGATTACAGTCGTGATTCTCATATGAAAGCAGAAACCTTATATCCAGCTAGCACTAGATCATCTTCCCTTCTAAAGATCTTTGTAGAGAATATCATTTTTGGAATTTATATTTTTGGTAGCATTGTATTGAGCTTTTCAATGCCTAGTCTACACCTTGCTAGTATTAAGTTCTGGGTTTTTACTTTTAAGTTGGAATTCGCCTACTTTGTCGCAATAATATGTGGCATTCTATTCTATTATGTCTTTGCTGGCTTACTTCCTATTGTTCAGTCTAGGCACTTAGTAAAACATGATGAAAATAGAATTGTTCAGCTAGAATATAATAAAAGCAAGAATTTAACGGAAGTTACATATACAGTAGAAACATCGGATAATAAGACTGAATTGTTGAATGAATGCGAATCTTTGGACAATTTCTCTACCGACGATGAATTATCATGAAGGTTTTGCAACCCACTATTAACTTTTGAATTAAATTTGGTTTCATCTAAATAATCATATTTACCTTATATTGTTAATGTTCTTAGTTAGGTGTTTAATTTTTTCATCAGTAAATTTTATATTAAAAATTTGAATGATTTAAGTCAAATATTTAGAAGAGTAAAGATCTACTATGACAATTAATATTTAATTTATTGATTCTTGTCTTTTATATTTAGAATGTTGATGGCTCGAACCTTTGGAATATATATATTGGTTTACAAGAGGTGCTCCTGGGTGGGTAGCTTAGTGATATGTGGTGTCTCTTAGTCCGAAGACTGTAAAAACTGCCATAGAGCTATAAAACGAACCCGTCCAAGTTTTTTATTAGAACCTCTTCGTTTCTCTCGTACATCATTCCACTCTGAGGGGATGTATTAGCTAAAAGCATAGTACGAATCACACATCTCTCTGGAACCAAGGCTACAGGATTATGGTAGATCTATTAAATTCGTACTCAATGAGACATGTTTTTATTGATTTAAAAACATACATTACCCATAAAGAATTGTTATGAGCTATGCCTTCATATCGGTGTCTATTGAAAATTTTCTCATTAGGCATGAAAGAAAGTTTTGCAGGCGAATCTTTCGCGTTTACTTAACTGCTTTCATCACCAATTCATGTTCTATAATAGGAATAAATGTCTTCTTAGGTGCTATTGGCTAAACGAATGTCGCTACTTTCGATTTAAATCTACTTATAGTGTCCTTACGATGGCTGTGACAAATATCCCCATCCATATCATAGACGAATAACATAATTGTTTTATTCGCTGTAATTGACATAAATTTTATTAGAATGCAACAATTTCAGTGACAGATCTAGAATTTTAATTTATACCTATTAAAAACCCAATTCAATTTTCAACAAAGAATAATTTTAGGTGAGTTTAGTAAGTTGATCGTGATCTAGTATTCCAAATGTTTAATACTTTCTAAAATTTTCATTGTATTTGACTCAACCTCGATTCTTACCTTTATCTATGTGTCTGCGATATCACCCAAAAAAAAAGTAATTTATTTTCACAATATTTCTATAGCTAGTGAGTGATCGGTGAAAACCATATTGTCAAACGGGTTGCTAAAAACTTCACTCACGAGGGATAGAGGAAACTTGGCCCTGGCCAAGAAAGATCAGAAAAACACTCAACGGATCACTCTAAATTCAGGACTAAGCCCAATCATACCCTGGCGGGCTTCGATAACTAGGAGCAACATATATGTTTTATACCCAAAGTGAAATGGCTTCCTGTCAATTCCATATATAAGCACTTTCTTGAACCACCCGGAATTTTGAAACTAAACGCTACACAGGACTCCGATGTGTCGTAAACATTACATCTCTACCTCCTACAACAGACTTGTTTTACAGACAACTGCAGCCTGCTGTCTTCCTTATTTTTCAAATTCATAAAAATTTTCACAATGAGTTAAGAAAGAGATTGCTGATCTCTTAATGGGAGCACATGGTCTCACCAGTATAAAGTGCTTATTATACCGCAAGACAGCATGAAGATGCTTTCGTTTCTTGCTCTAGTTTAAAGTCATCTCGGACCACTGTGATATCACCTAACTACTTAATCTCTATGATGCTCTAAAATTTTTATTCTTTCATTCCGACTATGGGTTTAGAAATCGAAAAAAGATTACCGGTAAAGACGACGAAAAGTCGCCTGTGGACCCTTCAGCGACGGAAGAGAACACTTAAAAAACCATGCCAATCCCTTTTTATGAGCAGTTTCTCACCGGATCCATATATCATCAAAAATCCTAGTCTGTATTCCCTTCTATTTTAACTTGAATCCCAAAATATCGATTCTCTTCGTCTCTTAGTAAGGCAAATTGTCGTAGAGGGAATAATGATAATTCACCATTGATTAGATTAACATCCCTATACAATTTCTCAATAGATATTATGATTGTTTGATGATTCTCATTTTAATACTGACTTAAGATATGATATAATTATTATTAAATGAGTAAGGTGGTTTTATAAGGTAGTGACAGTTGCAAGTACTTGCGAACAATTAAGGCATCAAATAGTGCAATTTCAAAAGAGTTCTTTGAGAAATTCATACTTAGAGCTTAGTTAGAAACAGCAATGGTGTGAAAGTAACCTAATTATAAAAAACAGCTTTAAATCATCATCGATAAATGAGCGGCAGAGCCTGTAGTTCATTATCAAATTGAAGTGCTTAAACTTCAACCGCACATATTCGTCCAACTCTTTGATTCCTTAAGGAAAAGATTTACCAAAACATAAATATCTCATACATATTGCATTCCAAAGAAAACAAACTTACCAAGAAAGCTATCAGTAAAGATATTGACAATATAGAAGAAGGTATATACATTTAAATTATAGGTCTAAAAGATCAAATTACATATCTTTAATAGAATTTTTAATTTCGACATTCTAAGAAAAAAATTAAACGTATTTAGCATTGGACGGTATCTCATCAAATTAAAATGCAAGGCGGACATAATCCACCATAAAAAATGAGCATAATTAGACCAAACAGTACTACTTTGGCTTGTTAAAGCCTGAAGATCACAAATTGAATGTTTAAAGTATTCTGCTACTTGGTATACTAAAGAGAACATAATGCCAGGAGGATGAAGAAATTCATTAATCCCTTCAGGTTAGAAGGATGCTTTTAAAGAGAAAATTCTATATGATCATTTCTGCCCTATAACACAAACAGATGATAGTTAATCAGAATGTGTACGGAATGCTAGGTCTCAACTATTTGAAGAATTACAACGAAGATACATATCGTAAGAAACAAATATGCTTCCTCGCCTACAAAAAAATAAATATAAATGAATTATTTAATAGAATACCTATGACCTTTGTCAGAACCTAAAATAATCGTTATATCTGAATCTTTTACTTGGAAAGCCAGACAACCCAATGGGAAAGCAACACAATATAGAATTCAATTGTTAATTTACATTAAATAAAGGGAAAATGAGAGATCCAGGAAGTGTAGACCCCATTTACTTGCAGAAATTACATCGAATAAAAACAAAGGTAATCTGGATAAATATAATGACAAGCCACGAGGTAGAATCTATCGTGAGACAGATGGAGGAACCTTTTTGTGGTTTCATAGCCAAGTAACACGCATATGCTGAGTGTGAAACCAATAACATTTTATATCAGAACGTCACAGTCTCTTAATAAAAAAAAACTTGAAAAGGAGGGAAGTAAGCCGGAAAATGGCCGTGAGGTCAACATGCAGGAGCAGCATACATAGCAAGTGACTTGCACGAATATATAAAGAGTGGTCTTGTGATTTGTAATGAGTGCTCAACACACACTAGGAGGTTTAAATTGCTTCTGCTGAGACACAGGCTCTCATGGTTAATAAAGATCATTTTTACCATGTTATTATTACATATAAGGATATGAGAGTGTCGATTCGGTTCTCCTTTTGTATTTTTAAATAAAATCTTGTTTTCATCAATCTTTTTTCTTCCGACCCAAATTTAATATTTTGATGTTTTAGAATGAATTTTGTTAAATGACTTCACGCTAGTTTCGTAAATCTGGAGATCTGACATACTTTGTGAGTCTTTAAAATCTAAAAGGATTTTCTTGACTTTTTAATTAATCAGTTGATCGAAATATTTCGAATTAATTTAAATCTGTTTTAATAAATTCATGGATTTAATTTTCCTTACAGAGACTCCAAATTTATGAAAGATATGAGACACATTCAAAAAGATTCAACTTTTTTGTCTTGTGCCTTTATTTTTCATAAAAATTTTGAAAGTTTAAACGTGAAAGAATTTTATTAAAATATCAATGAAATTGATTTAAATAGATTTTTATTTTAAACGCCATGTTCATAATGCTAAGTTTGATTTTTCAGGTTTTGGCAAGCAATGTCAACTCCAATCCTTTGATTCAAAATTTGACTCCATTATATGATGAAGACAGAATAAACTACTGCATCAATTTAATGAAAGAAGAGAATCGGAAAGTCTTTTTTGAAGAGCTTGAAGAAAAGAAAAAGTCGGAGAATCATAATGATTTTGATAATTCAGTAAATGCTCTTATAAACAACGACATGATAATGGATGCTAATATGTCTAAGGAAATAATTAATAGAATGGTTTTTAACTTCACTGAGTGCAAGTATTCATACAGAACCAGGTCAAATGTTGCTGTATTTACTAAGCTCGAAAAATACTTTGTCGATCCATTAATGGGGTTGATGAATAAGAAGAAAATCAATCCAGTTAATTTAATATTACCTGAAATATCTCAAACCATAGAGGTGCTTTTCAATCTCATCGATGCCTTTCTAAATTATTATGATCTCGAGACTATGGAATCTAAATATGAACAATACAAGATTAATGATTTTTTCATAATAGTGTATTCCATAATGATTGAATAAGGTATTGAGCAAGCTAAAAAAGATTACACGACATTGAAAGATCACAAGATTCAAACCATATATAAATGTTTTGGCGAAGATAATTCAAAAAAGACAATCATGAACCTAAAAAAGAATCTGAAAATGAATAAGTTATCTAAATCAAGAAATGTGAATACTGAAGAAATTATAAAATGTATAAGAATGGCTTTTTCCAGCAGTGAATTTTTCAACGAGATATCTTTATTCAGTAAAGATTCTTCAATTCCGATCCTAACTAATATTATGTTGTGTTATTGTAATATTACTTCCTTTTTTTCAACAACATCTCTAGAAAATCATAGAACTGTAGATAATTTTGAATTAAAATGCATTCAATTAGACAAAGATATCAAAATGCTGATTGCAAATATATTTAAATATATCACTGGAAATAACACAAAGACACATGAATTGGTGTTTAAAAGATCCCTCAACCCAAAAAGCTTGCATACGCTTTTTAAAATTAAAAATAAACTCACTGGCTTTGAAAAAGTGGAGATATTTGATTTTGATGCCGAATGCTTTCCTTTGTATTGTCTTTTACAGCTATTTGGAAACTCTAAACAATATTTTACGATTATTCAATCTGGAATCAGTTATGTGATTAAAACTCAGAGAGTCTCCAATAAAAATATGAAAAATGTCAAATATGGAAATTTTCTTCGAGCATTAAATCATGAATCGTATAATCTGAAACCTGATTTTTTTGAACGCATTGAGATATTTTATACTAAAAACCTAAAACCCAATTCTCAACAATATATACTCTGTGATTACTTTTCTTCGAGTGAATTTGACGATTTATTACTGTTTAGGATGATTGAACCTAGTGATACTATTCAACCAAAACTTTTAGATCAACCTTGTCCGATGAGCCATGTAAACGCAAAGTCAAAAATAAGGAATGCTTCATTGAAAAGGAAATACTATGCGTTCCGGAATGATTTTAGACCTGCATTGATGTCTGCTACAAGAAGTCGTTTATATAATTGGTTGAGAACCCCTTGGGTAATTATTCTTTTTACATTATGCACTATAAGGATTTGGACTAGGTAATGAAAATTGCTGAATACTTGAGTCTTTTTATTAATTAAATTTTGGCTCTTAATTTCTCGAATATATTTCACTTAAATTAGGCATTCTTAATACAGTGGTATGATTTTGAAGTATAAAGTAACGAATAAATTAAGATTCGGGTTTCAATTCCTGTTGGTTGGACTAATTTGTATCTACTGGTCAAAAGGATGCATAATAAAGTAGGATAGTGATTGCTTTCAGCATATAATTTCTTGCGAGAAGAGTCCTTGAAGAGAAGTGTGTCTTAAGTTAAATGAACTGTGAGATCGAGAAATGTTTAAATGAAGATGATAAAAATCTCAGCAAAACTTGCATTGTTCATCTTTCTCCAAAAACAAAAACCTACCAGGATATGATAGTGATTGTTTCAAGAATTAAAGATATTAAAATCTTAAGTATAAAAGGCGGTTTAGTACCACCCGAGAAGCAGATTGGTATTTTGATTCTTAGACTTTTTCTAAATATTATTTTTTAAGGGTTCTTTGAACGTGGTCCGAGATGACTTTAAACTAGAGCAAGAAAGTGGTGTATTTTTATATTGTCTTGCAGCATACTAAACACTTTATAGTGCTGAAACTTGGTGCATCCATTCAGAGATTGGCAATCTCTTTCTTAACTCCTTGCAAAAAGTTTTATGAATTTGAAAAATAAGGAAGACAGCTGGCAGCAGTTGTCTGTAAAACAAGTCTGTTGTAGGAGGTTGAGGTGTAATGTTTACGGCACATAGGAGTCCTGTGGAGCGTTTGGTTTCAAAATCCCGGGTGGTTCAACAAAGTGTATGTATATGGACACAATGCCATTCCACTTTGGATATAAAACATATATGTTGCTCCTAGTTATCGAAACCCGCCAGGGTATGATTGAGCTTAGCCCTAAATTTAGAGTGATCCGTTGAGTATTTTTCTGATCTTGCCTGGGCAAAGTTTCCTCCATCCAAATGGTGCTTTTAGCAACTCGTAAGATTTTCACCGATCACTCACTAGCTATAGAAATATAGTGAAAATAAATTACTTTTTTTTTAAGGGTTCTTTGTAAGTTCTTAAACTGAAATATACATCCGAGAATGCCTTGAAAAGCATGCATAGCGCAATGTCAGTTGGATGGTCTTTGGTTACCCTTAGTGAAATCTTTATCATTTGATGGACAAGAGATATTTTCTCCATCTTAGGTAAAGTTCCTAATATTCAGAGACGTGCTCCTTGGAGGAGAGCTTAAGGATATTGCAGAGCCTCATGGATCGGAGAGTGTTTTAACAGCTATGCGTGCTATTAGATGAAGTCCGGCTGAGTTGTTGATTAGAAACGCCTCGTTTCTCGCACACATTATTCCAATCCGAAGGAAATTACAAGGCGAAAAGCTTAGTAGTAATCAGACGTCTTCCTTGAATTAAAGCCATATAGGTATGATGAATCTACCAGGACGGTAGTCAACGAGGATGGTTTTTGGTGAGTAAAAGTCTCACACTACCTATAATGAATTGGCATGAGATATACCTTTATATGGGTGTCTTTTGAAGATTCTTTCTTCCTTGGTTTAAAAAAAAGTATCCAGAGACCAATTTGAAGTGGCTGAGAGAAATCCTGTATCTATTCTATGTGACAATTCAACGAGAAAACGAGGTCGATAAATTTCAAGATTTGTCAATGTTATCTCACACACCGATAGTCTTCTGCTGTAACGTAGATAATAAGTGACTAGGCTATTATCCACAGACCTGGGCAGAATCAGTCGTGAGAAAGATGACCATAGCCTTTTCGTGGTTGCCCGGATAAGTAATACACTCATGTGTGTGAAAGTAATAACAGTTTATATCAGAACGTAACAACACAGCCAGCAGACTCGTAAAAAGAAAAATTCCGAAAAAAGGGGAGGTGGGCGGATGGTATACATGCGTGTAGAGCGGCATGGATAAAAAGGGCTTTCCCGAAGCTTGAAAGACTGAGCTTAGGATTTGTTCTATGTGCCCAGGACCTCAGCAGGAGGGTTAAAATTTCCTCCTATAGAGGCACAGACGCTTCTAGTTGTTTTTTATTAGTATGAAGATGGATTCCATTCTTGCTCTAGTTTTAAAGTCATCTTTCACAAAGATTTATTTCAAAAATTCAAAGACGACAGCATGAAGTCATATTTAATGGGTAATCTAATATTTGCTCTTTGATGGATTTCTTGTCAAGTCTCTTGTCTACACTCGATAATCTAAGTACAAACTGCTCAAGACTCACTTGGTTGTCCGCATCTTCGGTGCACCCAGAGTCTCCTTGAGTACAATAGACTTGATGCATGCTTCGACTTTAGGCTCAATTCCTATCTATTGACTAAATTTGTTATGGTATTTCTTTACCAGGCCAGTACGTGTGGAATTATATTCACTTTGCACTTGCAAATCAATGATAACTTATTTGCTATTAAATCGTATTTTCTAGTTTTTTCATTTTCAACTTGAGTTAATAGGTCAAGATTGGTAATTCCAACCTCGATCAGAGTTATTTCATTTTATCATGTAAGAAGATATCTGGACTGTCTTAATTCTTGTATCTACTCGAATCTCGACATTTTCATTTGCTACAACTCCTTGAAAGGAATGGGATTTCAATTTTCTTGTCTTCTTAATTCCAAATCTCCTACACAGTGATAAACGCATGATTTTAATACTTCAATTGAGTTGATTTAGTATAATTATAGAAAAAATCTTATCTCCTGAATTGATCAATTTCAAACCAGGGAATTATGAATGGACAAACGATCAGCAAGTGTATATAAGAAAGGTTAAGAACCTCTAATTATAATTAAAGGTCGTTTGTAATTTAAATTATATTGGTTACGTGACTCGATCCCTCTCATATTTCGCAAATATTTATATCTTGATTTAATTAAATTTATTTAGACACTTAAGTTAATCATTTGAATTCAAATCACAAACTACCTGAAAAATTTAAATCAAGTAATTCAACATGGTTATTCTTTCATCTTATAATTCCGCCACAATAAAAATTCATACTATTTAGGTTAGAGCTAAGTAGCATAAAACTACAAAATCATTCACACATTAAATTCCTAAACAAACACCTTCTTCCTAAATTCAGGAGCTATCCAGCACTATCACGAAAATATCTGATTGGTTTAAATTGCTAGACCTTATCAATGCTATTACTCTCATTTATTCAATTTGGCATGATAGTTCTCCTGTGTTGGATTTACATTTTCAACTTTTACTCGGGTTCAAAGTAGATAAATTTCATTCTATTAATCTCTTTCCAACGACTCGGATAGGTTTGCCAATTTCTATTAGGGGTTGATTTTTGCATTTGAATGCATGCAAATCTCAATGGGGAGAAATAAATGGATTTTTAATTGATATCATCACTTGTTCTGTAATATATTTCTACTTCTAAATATTTCTATATCATTCTAAATTGTCAATAATGAATCTTCATTGCTCAGAGCAAGGATTGGATTACAAGCTCTAAAAAATACGTAAGATTACAAAGGCTTTCTTAACCAAAGTCTTCAAGCAACACAATTCTAATTTATTCTTATCAAACGATCTTTTTAACGAATTAGTTGAAGAATTTATGGATTTGAGATAAATTATCATGAGGTCAATATTGTGGTCATATACTTAAGAATCAGACAACCCGCTTATATATCATAAAGACTATTTGTCTCAATCATCTTGTTCAAAAAGATCTTAGGTTTGTCAAGAGAATAATAATTTCAAAGAAGTAGCATGGGGTGGTTGACTATTTTAATTCATTATATCGTATGCCAAGATACTATTTAAAAATGACATATTCATTGAAGAATTTATCTATACAGCCTAAGTAATCTACAGATTTATCTATTAGTAAATGAGATTTATTAAATAATACAAATATCTAAAGGATGAGATCGATCTAATTAACCAGCACTAAATCATCTAAACCCCAATTCAATGCAAGAAGTTGTATTTAATAATATCATTTAAATCTGCCATAGGTATCATACTTGCCTGACGATATACATTATAAGCAGAGTCATATCCATCAATCACTGACATGATAATTTAATCTTAGAAAATTTACGGATCATTAGTTCCATTTCTTTAGGAATACCAGTAAGGATAAAAAAACATTGATTCTGTTTCCTCTTTATTTTCAAATGAAACCTTGATTTAATCAATCCTTGTTCCTCTGATCCAAATTTAGATACTTTTGAATGAATGTAGGTAAATGATTCCTGCATAGTTTCGTAAACCTGGAGATCTGACTCAATTTGTCACTCTTTAAAGTCAGAAAGAATTTTCTTAATTTTTTAATAAATCAGTTGATCAAAATATTTCAAATTAATTTTAATCAGTTTAATTAAATTCATAGATTTAATTTTCCTTAACAGATACTTCATATTTCAAAAAAGGTATGGAACATATTAGAAAAGGAATCTAGAAAAAATTCAATTTTTTGGCTTGCGCCTTTAATTTTTTTTTTAAATTTTGAAAGTCTTAAATGTGAAAGAATTTTATTAAAATATCAATGAAATTGATTTAAATAGCTTTTTATTTTAGACGCTATGCTCATGATGCTGGGTTTGATTTGTCTGGTTTTTGCGAGTAATATCTCAAATCCTTCAATTCAAGATTCTATCACAATACCTAGCCAAGACAGAATAAACTACTGTATCGAGTTGATGAAAAAAGAGAATCAACTAGCCTTTTTTAAAAAATTTCAACAATCTAATAGATCGGTGAATTACGATGATTTTAATAATGCAATCAGTGCTCTTATAAACAATGATAGGATGACTGATTCGAATGTGTCTAAGGAAATAATCGAAAAACTTGTTTTTAATTTTACTGAATGTGAGTATTCATGTAGAGCTAAGGTTGATCGTTTAGCATTTAGAAATCTCGGAAAATATTTTGTCGATCCATTAATTAAGTTGATGAAAAATAGGGAACCTGATTCCGTGAATTTAAAAGTACCTGAGCTATCTCAAACCATTGAAGTGCTTTTCAATATTATTGAATCCTTTTTAAAATATTTTGAGCTAAAGTCAGAAGAATTTACATTTGGAAATTACTATATAAGTGATTTTTTCATGATAATTTATGCCCTAATAATCGAAAAAGGTTTTGAGCAAATTAAAAGTGATTACGAACAATGGATATCATTGAAAGATGATCATATTCCGAATTTGAATGAATGTTTTAGTGATGATTGTATAAGCGAGGCAATCATAGACATTAATAGAGATTTGACGATGAAAGAGCTATATGAATCAGGACGTATGAATGCCGAT
This sequence comes from Drosophila cyrtoloma, assembly GCA_035042485.1. NCBI lineage: Eukaryota > Metazoa > Arthropoda > Insecta > Diptera > Drosophilidae > Drosophila > Drosophila cyrtoloma. The sequence goes on along the minus strand of JAWNLH010000239.1, from coordinate 16,825 downwards.
GGAATTATAATACATATAAGAATGGTTTTTTCGAGAATAGATCTTTCAAACGAGGCATCTTTGTTCAGTCAAGATTCTTCAATTCCGATCCTAATTGCTATTATGAGGTGTTATTGTAACATTACAGCCATCTTTTTCACGGAATCCCTGAAGAATCATGTGATTTTAGAGAATTTCGAAATACCTTACATTCAATTAGATCAAAACCTCAAAATTTTGATAGCAAATATACTTAAATATATAACTGGAAATAATCCTAAAACACATGAATTGGTGTTCAAAAGATCCCTCAACCCTAAAAGCTTGTATTTGCTTTTTGAAATCAAAAATAAATGCCCTGGATTTGAAAGTGTGGAGATTTTTGATTTTGATTCAGAATGCTTTTCTTCGTATTTTCTTTTACAGCTATTTGCAAATTCTAAAAAGTATTTTGAAATTATTCAGTCGGGAGACAGTTATAAAATTAAAACTCCGAAATCCTTCGGAAAATTTTTGAACACTTACATGAATAAAGATTTTCTCTTGACTTTAAACCATAAAGAACATAATTTAAATCCTAAATTTATTGAAATATTTTATACTAACGGACTGAAATCAGATTCTCAGCATTATCAACTGAGTGATTACTTTTCTTCAGATGAATTTGACGATCTAATACTGTTTAGGATGATCGAACCTAGTAATACTATTCAGCCAAAGCTTTCAGATTCAATTCGTCCAGCGAATCCATATGTTCCGGATTCAAAAATAAGGAAGGCTACTATGAAAAATGAATATATTGTTTTGAAAAATAAATTTGAATCAGGATTTGTCACCAAAATCAGAAATTTTTTATGTTATTTGATAATATTTCCGTCTATGCTTGTTCTGTTTCTTGCCTCGGCTATTGGGCTTTGGACCAGCATTTAAAAATTTCTGAATATTACAGTCTTTTTATTAATTAAAATTTGGCTCTTAATTTCTCGAATATATTTCCATTATATTTGTCGTAAAGGGGTTAATGATAAATAGCAAATTAGTTTATCATTTTTTTTTTGCGCCTAAGGAGAGAGGATCTTCAAAAGATACCCTTTGGGTAGTGTAGTTTATCATTCCCTTTACAATTGACCAACATATATTATAGTTATCGACCAATTCTCCTTTATTAGAACTAATCAACAAAGAATTTATTTGATGAGTAATCTAATAGTTACTCTTTGATTGATTTCGTGTCAAGTCTCTTGTCTACATCCAATGATCTAAGCACTAACTGCTCCAGACTCACATGGTTGTCCGCCTCTTCGGTGCACCCAGAGTCTCCTTAAGTACAATAGACTGGATGTACGCTTTGACTTTAGATCCAATTCCTATATCTTTCCTATACTTGTTATGGTATTTCGTTACCAGGTAATTACGTATGGAATTATATCCTCTTTGCACTTGTAAATCAATGATAACTCATTTGCTATTAAATCATATTTTCTAGTTTTTTCATTTTCAACTTCAGTTAATAGGTCAAGATTGGTAATTCCAACCTCGATCAGAGCTATTTCATTTTATCATACAAGAAGATATCTGGTCTATCATGTTGTAATTCCTGTATCTACTCGAATCTCGACATTTTCATTTGCTACAACTTCTTGAACGAAATGAGATTTTAATTTTCTTGTCTTCTTAATTCCGAATCTCCCACACAGTGATAAATTTATGCATCTTATCCTCTATCTATTTTTTAATCTATATAATTATTGGCTAATTAAGATTTAACACCAAAATCATTAAAAATATGTCGTCTTCAATACTGACTTAGTATAGACAAAAGCAATTAGATTTACGCAATGAATAGGTAGATGGCAACAATCAAGCAAATATAGATTAAGAACAAATCATTGGTCTTGGTTTAATGAACTAAGTACCATGGTATAATATTTAAACTATAGAATTTAATCTCTAGAGACATGATTTACCAAAAAATTCCCAGCATTTTCGAAAACATAAACCAATCAATGAATAGCTTCCGCAAAAAATCCTTTAGCACAATCCTATAGCGCCTGCTTTAATATCGACAAAATATTTACAAGAAATGAAATTTAATATTTATATATCACGAAACCTAAGTTCAATTCAGGTTTATATCTTCAGAAAGGCAGAAATTCATATTCCCTTTTAATTGCGGTTAGGTTCATGAAAAATAAATCTTTGATGAATCATTTTTTGAACTTAGCTATCCCTTTCTGACCTATAATTATGAAAGAAATGATTAATAATAACCTCACTTATATTAATTAATCTTCTGATTCAGTATTCTAAGATATTTGCTATCATATTTCCCGGAATCCTTTCTGTCCTTGAAAAATATCATTATGCCTGTAAATGTAAAATAATGGCCAAAATCATTAAAAATTTCCATTAAAATTTCAAGATTCTCAACAAAGCAATCTAAATCGCTCTGATTCTTACAATTCAACAAATATACGTTCTTGATAGAATAATACTCTAGAATATCTTCTAAGGATGCTATAGACTCTGTTTTCAGGGAATCTAATATTTTATAAATCTGTTTAAGATAATATTTATAGTGTCCTTGCCTATAGAAGAGATCGTAGAAATACAAAATATCAAATAGGATTTGATTTTCCAAACCTTCCAGATAAATTTTAATTAGGAAATCAAATTCACTGTTCTTGTTGATGCTTTTTAATCCAGCAATATTAATTCTTACTTCATGGTAATCAAGTAGTAAATAGTCTTTCCTTAGATTTATATTTAAAAGTAGATTTTTAAATTCTGATATACTTAAAGCTAGCTTGTCGTTGACCTGTGAATATTCTCTTTTTAGTAGAATCTCTTCCAATGCCTTTGATTTAATGAATTCACCTGGGAATAACTTATTAAAATTATCAATAAAAATTTTAAAAATTTTAATTCGAAAATCTTTTTCAATTTTGCTGTTAAATTTTGAATTAATTTTTTTATAAATTTCCTTGAAATTTTTTATATTCAAGGAATTTAAAATTTCTTCGTTGTTTCTTTGCTCTGAGTTCGATTCTAGAAACTTGATCAAAAAATCCCATTCTTTTTTAATTTCTTCCTTTACCTGAAGCTTTTTCATTTCAACAGACAACATGTAAAAATCTTCAATTGAACCGTTGTCTATGGAGTAATTTAAATTATTATCCAACTGTTCATTTTCGTTATCGAATCTCTTTGAAATTGGATGATTTCCGTAAATTGAGTGATAATCTATGACTTCCCCTTTTATTTCATAGTTTTGAATATCTTCCGGTGTTCTCTTAAACTTCATTAAAACCCTTTTAATGCAGTTTACTGAATTCTCCAAATTCATTATGAAATATTGTTTCATTGGTTTCTTACCAAAAAAGTCTTCTTCTTGTTTAACTCGGAAAATGCTTTGGCATTTATTAGTTATTGAGTTTGAATTTTCAAGAACAGTTTTGATTCTATTTGCTATTTCACTTAAGTCTTTATTCAGTAAACTGTTATTTAAGCAATTTTCATAATTGCTTAGACAATGCTGGTCGAATAGATCAATTGATTCCATCTTTAGAATTAATTGAAAATAAAAAAGGTTCTGAATTTCATTATTAAAAAGGTATTCAAACAGCTTTTCATTTAATAAGAGACAATGCTCTGTATAAGACTTTTGGATTTTATGGCAATACTCTTTCAGCCCTTTGATTAAAACGGCTTTAGCCTTAAATTCCTCACTCAGAAGCGTCAAACACCTTTTCATTTGGGTGGTTTTGTCGTCCAATCCCGTATTCCTAAAGAATAAATTATAAGCATTTCCCAATTCAAAAATCTCTAAGCAAAACTGAAATACCTCATCTGATAACATAATATTCTTGTATTGGCTTAACTTCGAGTTTTTCATATTTGCTATTGCTGTTTCATTACAGTCATTAATTTTTAATATTTCCTGATTATGAGTTTTAAACTCCATGAAGTTGGTTAATGAATTAGTAAATAAATGTGAATAGCTTGAAAGTTTTACTATTAGTTCTTCTAGTTTCCCTTTCATTTCTAGAAAATCTTTCTTCTGTGAATTCGAGCTTAACTTCAGAGTCATTAATAACGGATTAAAATTCTTTTTGAGCATTGCACCATAATCGAATTGTATTTCCTTTGTTAACTCAGATATTTCAACAAACAGGTTGTTATAGGAATCCATGGGATGTAAAAAACAAATTTATTTACAGAGTAGATTTAGGGAAATGACAGTCAGAAGGATTTGTTTTTATCAGGAATCTTTTTGTCATTAGTTTACTTTGATAAAAGGAAGATTCTCATTTTAAGAATATTTAATATCTAGGTTTAATCAAATTAATTAAGACGAATAACTTGACACGGATCATTCTAGTTAATTAATATTGTTGTAATAAGTATTTGTAACTTCATTGGTTTATATAGCTCGATGAACCAATGTAAAGCTTATGATTATGAAAGCAACTAATGAGATGTAATGATTGATCAAGAACCAATCATATTTATAATCGTAGATATAAATGCGGAATTCGTTAAATAAATTATGTCTTCTAATTCTCAAAAATTCCCAGAAAAAAAAACGAAACAACTAAAGCGCCTGTGTCTTTAAAAAAAAAACGAAATTTATTCAACTAGAAGCGCCTGTGCCTCTATAGGAGGAACATTTAAACGTCCTACTGAGGTCCTGGGCACTTGGAACAAATCCTAAGCCCACTCTTTCGAGCTTCTGGCAAGCCCTTTTTTATACATGCCGCTCCCGCATGTTGGCCTGTGCCTCTATAGGAGTAAATTTTAAACCGCCTACTGAGGTCCTGGGCACTTAGAACAAATCCTAAGCCCACTCTTTCGAGCTTCGGGCAAGCCCTTTTTTATACATGCCGCTCCCGCATGTTGGCCTGTGCCTCTATAGGAGTAAATTTTAAACCGCCTACTGAGGTCCTGGGCACTTAGAACAAATCCTAAGCCCACTCTTTCGAGCTTCGGGCAAGCCCTTTTTTATTCATGCCGCACACGCACACACACATGTATACCATCCACCCCTTTTTTCGAGGTTTTCTTTTTATGAGAAGGCTGTGACGTTCTGATGTAAACTGTTATTAATTTCACACACATAAGTGTATTACTTATCCGGGCAACCACGAAAAGGCTACAGTCATCCATCTTACGACAGATTCATGATACATGGAAGTTAAATAAATTTCGAATACATATTATAAGGAATTTAAACAATCTCATTAAAACTGCATCTTAGAAAGCATTTCAGCTTTGAATAATCAATAAGATAAAGACAAACTCAAACATCGAATTAAAAGATTCTCCTCTAAGCCAATAAAGCTGTTGCATCTCTTAACTAACCAAACTTTACTGTATTACTGCCTTCAATTTAAGACAATACAACTCTTTTAAACACCACGAAAGATCAATTTGAAACTCTTTGATAGTTTCAAAAACTGGAAAATTTTTAACGAGAAAATTTTGATCCCAAATGAATAAAGATCACGATTTTCTTCTATCAAAAATTAAAGATGCTTTGAAAATAAAAAAGATGGAAATAAATGACAGAACAATCATTAATTCGTGTTGTGAAACAATATTAGAATTAAATAATAGAAACAGAACAGAGCTTCTTGTTTTTTATGAAATTATTTTTAAGCATTGCGACAAAGAATCAGAAATAACGGAATTATTAAAAAAAGTGATTTCACACGGATTAATTAAAAGTGACTGTAAAAACATAACCTTGAGTTTAATTAAGAAGATAGGAGCTGCTGATCTTATTAAAGTCCTATTAAAACATTTGAACAGCACTTCAGTCTGTAATATTTTAATGAAAAATTATTTTAATGATTTTCAGATTAATAATGAACAAAGAGTTTTGCTTTTGAAAAATTGTTCCAAAGAATTAATTAATATTGATGTTGTTGAGTTTATACGTAATAATAAAGTAGAAGAGAATGATTCTAAGGTATTAATACAGAAGTACTTAGAGATATTAAAAGAAAACTCAAAATACATTTGTAAAAATGATTTAGACTTCATTATTAATACTATTCCGAGTGAACAAGATAATTTAAAGATATTGATTTTAATATTATATTTCAATAAGAAAAATTCGTTTAAAAGTGGATATGAATGTATTAACCTGCAAGGAAAATTGCAAGAATTAATTAGATATGAACTAATAGATAGAGAATATGATGAAAATATTGTTGAATTGGTTTCATTGATGTCTAATTTATTTATTCCTGGGTTTATACGCTTGATCAAAGAAATTAATAACAAATATTTAACAGGTCAGAATAGATATGCAACAATACTAAGAAATATAGCCAGTTATACTAGAATGGATGACTTTTTGGAAATAATTCAACCAATCAATATAAAACATCATTATTTGGTCTTGAAAGGTGTTTCAAATGTTGATATTTCCATATTCATGGATTTATACCTTACTTGTGAAAAATTTGATAATAATACGAATTATCATGGAAATTATCAATTTGAGAAGATCGATGAAAGGCAAGTACCTTACATTCTTCATTGCTTGCCCAGTTTTTGTAATTATTTCACAGATTTCCACAATTGTATTAATCATGTGCTTGAATTATTGATAAAGTGTCTTCCATCAAGTTTTGCTTTGTCTGCATTGGAAAAAATGATTCATTCTCATTTACTGAATATTAACAGTGATTTGGTTTTGGATATTCCTATTCCAAGGGAGCAGTCTGAATCAATTATACGTGCCATTGTTGATTCTAAAATTATTGCTTGTGTTCTCGATTCATTTGTTAAGAATCCAGATTTGAATTTTGATTACCTTATTGAACTTTTAATTAAAATAAACAATTATGACATTGGGGAAGCCTTGGCTTTATTTATAATCAATCCTAGAAACGACTTCATATTGTTTGATCCTGATTATAATATAAAATTGATTGATGCCTTACGATTGTTAAAGTTTTTCACTTTTAATAAGTCATTTAATTACGATTTCATATTCAGGTTATTAGAATTGTGTAGCGATGAAACCCCAATACAGAAAAATGCTTATAAACTGTTGAATCAGATCTATGAACATAGAAATACCAGTGTTTGTATTTGTAAAGCACTATTTTCATTCCAAAGCAGTGTTAAATTGCCAAGTATTAGAAATAGATTAATGCTTATGTATACAATCCTTAAGAAGGAGTGCACTCATCCAATTGAGACAGAGAGTATTGAAGGATTTTACACTGAGATGCTAAGAAATTTTAAGGAAGGCAATGTTAAATGCAAGGCATTCATAAGAAGTGTCTTGATGGATTTGAAAGATCACGATCATTTTATTAATTACCTGATTCAATATACAAACAAGGCTAATAAAGATACCAAACATCTATACGGATGCCTGGAAGCCTTAGTTTTCCTGATAGAAGTCAATGATGTTCTTATAGATCAGTTGTTTGATGTTTGCTATTATTCTTCTGATGTTGTTAAAGATGTTCTCAATGGATTTACTCTTTCAATTTGTGAAGACAATCGAGACAGAATTTTTGAAGTCGTTGATACTTACATAGAAAATTTTGGAAAGAAGTTTAATAAAGATTTGAAGCAGTTCTGCATCAAAATGATGAGTAAGAAGATTCCTCTGAGTCCTAAAATGAAGACCTTAATGAGTTTCAGGAATAAGAGTGGAAAGACGAAAGAATATGAAATTATCAAGAAGGTAGACTTCAAAGATTTACTATAACATAAATATATTTATTATACTACTCTTCAGATTTACCTTTTATATCAGGTTCAATCAATTTGTGCCTCAAGATCTAATGTATCTATTTATAATTACAACTAGGTAAATTATTTTTACAAATTTATTTCAAGGCTCTTTAGCGCAGCGGTATTAAGCTGATGTGTAAAATATAGGAAAATTCGTGACTCCGGTTCGAATCCGGTTAACTGTATTATTTGGATCTTTCTTAAAAAGAGCAGCTATTACTTCAGTATAAAATTGCAGGCAGAAATAAAATCTAGGCAGCGAATAATATCTTCAACTAAATAGATCGTGAATGTATTGGAATGATCAGAGTTGTTCCCTGAATTTAATATTGTGAGTTTACATATAAAAGGCAGTTAAATTTTCCAACGAATTTTATTGCTATTTTTAATATTGAAGTTTTTTTTATGATTTTATTCTTTGAAAATATTAAAATCGAGCACCTCTTAAAAAACGAAATTTGTTCAATGAAAAGAATTTATATATTTCAGAAGGAAGACTTGGCCTCGTTAGAATAAATAAGGCCATACTTTCGGGCTGGCTCTTTTCTTATATGCACCCTTGCTCATGATTACCTTCAAAATCAATACATTTTACATTTAAATTCTTACCTTACAGACCTGCCATTCCAGTTTAACTTTGTTAATACTATACTGTTGAGTTAGAGACGCCATTATAACTGTGTGTTTTTCTAAATATGGCTGGTAAAGTGTATGAGTGACTCTAGGTTTAGCAACTGGCACTTCTCCTCTAAGAATTATTACTTTTTAATTATTATTTTTAAGACATTCCATTTAATTAACATAAAAATCTTCGAGTAGTAAGATATTTTAAAACCGAGACTTTTTATACAAGCCCATTTGATTCTTGATATTCAAATCAATCACTTTGTTTCCTTTAAATATACTCACTCGATAATTAAAAAAATATTTATTTAATAAATCGTCTTGTCCATAGAATTTCTCCATTGCTGGCAATATCTATCTATAATAATCCTTGAGTTTCAGTTTTACTAAATGTATTTACAATGAAAATAAAGAGTTCCATTCCATAACGGAATTAAATTTTAAATCAATGTATTTAAAAAATAAGTCGTCAGAACAAAGGGATTTGATAGAGATATATCAATTTATATTACTAGCTATTGGCCTATGAATATTGCTTGCTAGGATTATATTGCCCTTGGAACAAAGAATATGGAAACATAAGGATTGGGAAATGACACCATTTCATCCTCAATAGGTTTTTAAAAATAGCAAAAAAAGTTCAATATTGAAAATGTCAATCACATTCGCCAGAGGCTTGAGCTGCTTTTTACACGTGAACTCACCATCTTAAATTTTGGCAACAAATCTGATCATTCCAATAAATTTACAATCTATTTAGTTGAAGATGGTTTAATCTGCCTGCAATTTTGTACTGAAGTAGTGACTGTTCTATTTCATTGGATATTCTTTTTAAGAATATAAACAAAATAATCCACTCAATCGGAATCGAACTCGAGTCACAAGTTTTCCAGTATTTAAGACGTCAACTTCACACCATTGCACTAAAAGGACTGGTAATATTTAAATAAATTTCACTTGCTAAAAATTATTGAGATCAGTTTATAATGACATTTCAGGATATATGAAAGACAACTGCTATTGTACATTTGGACTGGCACTGGATCTGAAGAGTTAAGTCAGAGAACCATCTCCGAATAATTTTGCAGTCAGAAAATAATAATTAATTTTATAAATTAATTAAAATCTGATCAAAAAATAACTGTCAAATATTAAAAGGCCAAGAATAAAATAAATAAATTTATTTAGCTTCTGATGAAACTTCTGAAGCTCCTTTATGCTCATTCATCTCTTCAGCACGCTTGTTGTAGGACTCCTTCTCCTCCTCTCCGAGATTTTTCCATCTGATTCCGCATTTAGCAATGTGCTTCATGTTACTTTCCTCTTCAGTTAATCCTTCATCGATATTCTCTTTATTCTCCTTAACAAAAAGACGATAACCACTCATCTTGGTTGGTCCTTCTCTTCTTTTTCTCTTTGGGGCTGCGCCTTCCTTTAGGTTCTTCCGGAACTCCTTGTAGTTGTCGCTCTTAGCGTACTCTTCCATATCGGTCCTATACGATTTCTTCAGCTTCTCGGCCTTCTCTGTGAACACCTTTTTGCTCTCTACGCCAAGTTCACTCCAAATTTTACCTATTTCCGTGGCTTGTTTTGTAACAGGCAATTTTTTAATTTCTTCATTGTTTGCTCTTAATTCGTTACCAAATATTATAAATCCGCTTAAAGGCCTCTTAGGTGCATTTTTATCTTTGAGCTTTCTAGCCATGGGATTTAAATAAAAAATTTATAAAATAAATGACTTACAAATTTTACAATAAAATAAGGGAAATAAAACGGTAATTGATCAAATTAAATTGATTGAGTGGATGACAATTCATCCTTGAGCCAAATGAGCGGGAATGGGTTTCATTCCGAAGACAGATCCATATTTGACAAAACAGAATTAATAAATCAGATTTATAAAAAAAGACAGCTAGTTTATTTTACTGTAACTGGATGAATAATTTTGCTGAACGCGAAGAATAATTTTTTACTGGCTGGAAGAATAATTTTACTGAGCTGGAAGAATGATTTTTACTGAGCTGGATGAATAATTTTTACTGAGCTGGATGAATGATTTTTACTGAACACAAAGAATAATTTTTTTCTTTCAAAATCATTTTGTAAAATTTTCATTTTAATCCATGACAAATCTGAAAATTTGAGGACAAAGAAATCCTTCCCCCTTAGTTTATTTGTCTCCCCTGATTATATAGAATCAGCCGAGTTATTCTTGGAGATAGCAAAGCAATGTCAGGATGAAGAACTGGTAAAGTATTCCATTGAGGCTGCAAATACCTTTTTAATGGAAGCTACCTCGTTGGGTATTTGGAGAGCAGCTGAAGTTTACAAGTCGTTGTATAAGTCAACCAAGAACTCAGACTTTATGATCAAGTATGTAGACTGCTTAGAGAAGATTGAAAAATACATGATGGCGGGAGAAGTTTTATCTTCTTTGGCTGATTCAGAGAAGGATTTGAACAGGAGTGTTGATTTTTATAGGAGAGCTGCAAAGAACTATAAAAAGGATGGGAACTGTCCTTTTCATTTAAAGAATACCTTGGAAAGCAGCTTGATTTTATTAATTAAAACAGAAAACATAAATGAAGCTATTGAAACCTTGAAATATCTTGACTTCAACCACGGTAAGTCACATTACAGGCTATGTTACTTATTGCTTTCCTTTATAATAAACAAGGATGACAAGATTTTCTTACAGGAAGATTTATCAAAGAATGAAAACAAAATAATAATGGGAATATGCAATGACAACGATAAATCTCAGGAACTGGTTAATTTTATGAAGAATAATACTTTACCTGAAAACTTAAAATACATTTTGAATTATGTTGTAGATTCATTGAAACCTGAAAATGATATTTGTTGATATTTTACTGTTTTTATTTACTTTATATATGATTAGACTGTAATTAAATAATTTTCTATATTAAAATTAAAAGGAATTGATCCTGTCACTATTCAATAAAAATTATTAAATCAGCCAGTTATTTATTTATAATTTCAGGAGATCAGTTGTTCCACTAAAATTAATTATTCTGCATATTAATTTAAAAGGTAATATCATTTTCTTGCTTTTATATTTTGGGATCCTTGATTGTGTTAGTTTCACAGTGATATGAGTTCTTGATGGTGTCCTTATATGTTTTAATGATATGTGTTCATTTTTATTCTTAAGTATGGCCGTAAGGATACTCGCTTTTCCTCTTTGTTTAATTTGAACCTAACTGATTATTCTTGTGATCATAAGAAGGCTATCACCCAGATCATCACATAGGTTTTATTTTTGGTTTAACCTTGAAAATATAGCATTTGCTAGTAGATCAAGATGGATTGTTTCAACTTTACAAGAAATAATTTATTTAATGGGTAATCTAAAGATTATCAATTACTCTTTAATTGATTCCGTGTCAAGTCTCTTATCTACACCCGATGATCTAAGCACTAACTGCTCAAGACTCACATGGTTGTCCGCCTCTTCAATACTTCGTCGTCTTTCAAATGAAATAGACTCGAGAGTCTTCTTGAGTACAATAGACTGGATGTACGCTTCGACTTTAGGCTCAATTCCTATCTCTTTACTATACTTGTTGTGGTATTTCGTATTTTAGATATAAAATATATATTTTGTTAGAGCCTCGAAGTGAACAGGAATATTCTTAGGCTTTAAAACAATCTGTTCATTGTTTTTGATCTTGGAAGGACTAGGTCTTATCTATTAAGATGTTTTTAGAAACCAATTTGATAATAAGGTTATTATCGATGACATCCTAAGTATAGTGTAAATTAATGTATTTTGAAGATGATTTATGATTGTTCATATCGTATTTACAATGCTATTGGTAGCATCACTCTTCATAATATATCGATGCCAAATAAATATAGTACTTATCAAAGAGCCAAGCTTTGGACTCATAAGAATCTATTGCAGGCCTTTGATATAAAGAATTTATTTGAACAATTGATTTTTAATGAAAATTTTCTAATATTATTTCAATAAATGAAAATATTAAATAAATCTTTAAGAATTCCCTGGAGAGATCGAGAAGTATATCCTTAAGGCGTAATGCCATAATTAAGGTTGAAGAAGACAATAAGGCACATCTCTCAACAATTGATAAATACATAAGACTGAAGTATAATACAGAAGGCGAGATTACCAAAGAATCTCTTTATGAATCCCTGATTAAATCCCTAATGACCAACATTAAAAGCAAACAACTCCACGAAAGGTTGTTTAGGATCTGTGATCATGAACTTGCCTCCATTAAAGATTCTTCAGTATGGCTTACCAAAGGAAATATGAAGCCAAGAGATGAAGGAGCTTTAATGGAGACAAGTTCAGAATAGAAATATGTTCTTTGGAGAAAAAGTCAGATGTACACATTGCAAAGCTGTACCAAAGACAGTAGATCATCTTGTTATTAAATGCGACCGTATGCTAGGTCGTGATTACATGAGAAGTCATAATGAAGTATTAAGATGCATACATTTATCACTGTGTAGAAGATTCGGAATTAAGAAGACAAGAAAATTGAAATCCCATTCTGTTCAAGAAGTTGTAACAAATGAAAATGTCGAGATTCGCGTGATACAAGAATTACAACATGACAGACCAGATATCTTCTTACATGATAAAAAGAAAAATGAAATAACTCTGATCGAGGTTGAAATCACCAATCTTGACCTATTAACTCAAGTTGAAAATGAAGAAACCAGAAAATAAGATTTCATAGCAAATGAGTTATCATTGATTTACAAGTACAAAGTGAATATAATTCCATACGTAATGAGCTGGTAACCAAATACCACAACAAGTATAGTCAATAGATAGGAATTGAGCCAAATGTCGAAGCCAACATCCAGTCTATTGTACTCAAGGAGACTCTGGGCGCACCGAAGAGGTGGACAATCATGTGAGTCTTGAGCTGTCAGTGCACAGATCATCGAGTGTAGACAAGAGACTTGACACGGAATCAATCAAAGAGTAACTATTAGATCATTTATTAAATAAATCTTTTATGGATGAAATATATGTCAAGAAAAGATGGGCCAGCCAGCAACATTCAAAGACTTCCTAGAAGGATTTAAATATGTATTGTTATATTGTCAGAAGAGTTTGGAGTTGTCATTTTTTTAAAGGTAGTGAGTACTTGCATTGAATTTAGACATTTGAATTTTTAATATTTACATTTAAAATCAGGAATATGAGAGTAACTCAGACTTGATTACGATGATAAAAATACCTATTAATAAATATGTATTTTATTTTAGATTATTAGAATCGGTGTGGTTTTAAGATGGCTGATAAAAGTGAATATTTCCTGTATTACACTAGATAATTTATAAACTGAAATCAAACTAGTCATTCAAAGATAGGTTAAAGATCTTGCATGGAAACAAAGTCATATTCAAGAAAAATGAACATTTGTTAACTTCCATATTGGATATTATTTAAAAAGAAAACCTGTTATTACAAAGGCATTGTATTATTTTCATAAGAAATCTTTACTTTATAATTTGATCCTCAAATATCTGTAGTGGATTTGATTATTTTCTCTATTTTTAATATAATTTATATCCATTGTATGACATTTGGCAAGCAATTCTATATTCAATAAAAAATGTTCGTTTACTCTTAACTCATTTATTAAAAGTCTTAATTCCTGAATATTTTCACATTGATTAAATGAAAATTAATTAAATAATTACCTAGGAATTAATCTCTTTAATCCAACAAAAATGAGTTAACAGGAGTCATAGAAACTCTTATGTTCGAGTTCGAATCAAGCAAAGGTCATATTTAGATTTAATCTTAGAAAATACAAACCTCATTCAATACCGTGACTAGTCTATTTTTCTTATGAAAAACTTCAGGTCAAAATGGCAGACTCCTACGTTAAATAGATAGAAGCTTGTGGAATACGTATCTCAAATGAAGAGGAATCGAATATTTTAGGTAGAAAATAAGTTTCCGACCAAAAAAATAATATTCCTGTCAGGTAGCTATAGCCTTCACCATTTCGAATACCGGGTTATAATCTTCCACCGAAGGAATGAATATCTCAATCAATATATTTTAGATTACTATCTGAATTGATCTATCAAGATTGTCTTCTAACAACTTTTTTTATTTCTTCGAATACTAGATCCCATGAAGCAAAGATTTACAGTCTTAGATACACGTGCGGTAGCCAATGAACTGAATTCCAAGCTCCAGAATTCATTTGTACAGAACTTCTATTCACAAGACCAAAGATTTATTTACTTGAAAACAAACAAGGACATCCTTTTGATTGAGCCAGGAACGAGAATGAATCTCACAGACGGTTATGAAACTGAAATTTCATTTTGCTGTAAAAAACTAAGAGAAAAATGCAGACACACGAAAATAAATAAAATTTACCAGTTCGGCTACGACAGAATAATTATAATCGATTTGGGAAGATACAAATTGGTTGTTGAGTTCTTTGCTTCTGGAAACATAGTCATTTTGGATGAGAATGATATTATCGTTGATTTATTGAGACCTGTTACAAAATTAGAAATAGTTAAGAATACAAAATATATGTTCAATAAGGTAGATATTAATTATGATTATAACTGTGTATATAGTAAAGGCACGAATGAATTTGGTTCTGAATTAGAGAAGATGTTCCCATTTGAGAAAGAGTATCTAAGTATTATAAAGAAAGAGATCTGTGACATAGTGAATGATAAAGAGAAGCTTCAGGAATACTTTGAAGAATTGAAATCTAGAATAGAAAACCTGGGAAATTACGGTCAAATAACATATTTGAAAGGTAAAATGGATGCGTTATTGTGCTTTAAGATCGAAAATGAATACAAGAATAAAGCCTTGGAGGTTGGGTCAGATAGTAAAAATATAGAGTCTTTGGAGACAGGTATGACAAGTATGTCCCTTAGAAATAAAACAGAAGTACCTAACAAGAACCTTAAAAATTATTCAATGGAATACGGTTCTTTCAATGAAGCTGTTTCATTATATTTTACACCAGCAAAGAAGAAGCAAAAGGAAGACAAAGAAACAAGGATAAGGAATGCACAAGAAAAATATATTTCAGAGCTAAATATTCAAGTGGAAGTGAATCAAGAGACGGCCTTGATGATGGCAGGAGAAAGGACTGTCTTAAAGGATATCCTTGATATTTTCAATAAAGTTTATGAGTCAAAAATGAAATGGAACGAATTCGATATCTTTTATGAAACTGAAACTAAGAACATGAATCCTCTGGCGTTAAGCATCAAATCGTATGACTTAAAGAATAAAAAGTGCTTAGTAAATTTAAATAATAATTTGATTGAATTGGATCTAACTCAGAACCTGAACAGGAATATTGAAAGATATTTTTTAAAAAAGAAGAAGGCTTTAGATAAATGTGATAAAACCAAAGTTGCACTGGGCAATATTGTTGAAAAAATATCAAACAAGAAATTTAAGCCACAAAAGAGAGTTCCATTCTGGTTTGAGAAATTTCATTATTTTATTAGCTCGGACAAGGAATTGGTTATTGGTGGGAAAAATGCTCAGCAGAATGAAATTGTAGTTAAGAAATTTATGAATGAATCTGATTTGTATTTCCATTGCGATATCACAGGGGCCAGTTCAGTTGTGTCTAAAGGGTGTAAGGAAAATACAATCAATGAGGCAGCGTACATGTCATTATGCATGTCTAAATCTTGGGAGCTGGGAGTTGTATGCGATGTTTTCTATGTTCATTCCGATCAAGTCTCTAAGACTGCACCCACAGGTGAATTTATAACAAAAGGTTCTTTTATGATTAAAGGTAAGAAAAATATGCTTCATCCTCACAGAGTGGAATATGGTGTCTGTCTTGTTTTCATAGTAGATGGATCGGAAAATTTAGACGATAAGGTGGAAGTTTCATGTGAAAATCAGCTTAATGAACCTGAAAATTTAATAGAATCCCAGGCCAATACTAACTCAGGATACTTAATTCCTAAATACCTTTCTGACCCGAAGGACGGGAATGTACTTTACGGAATGGTTATGGCTGCACCTTGGATTGCCATCAAAGATTTCAAGTATAAAGCTAGGTTAACCCCAGGTGGAGACAAAAAGTCAAAGCTTTGTTCTGATGTCATGAATTTATTCTGCAAGCAAGCAGAGGGAAATTTAGAAGAAGAAATTGTCAAAAAGGTTGGATTAGACGAATATATGGGTGTTGTTCCCGGTAAATCAAAGATTGCTAAACTAATGAAATGATATACTTTTCTGGTTGGGAGAATACCTGACAATAAACTTGTTTTCTTAATATTGATGGTATTATTGTTTCAAAGGGATTAAAAGTAAGTGACAAATTAGATTATCATCCATTTAGAATTATTCAACAGAAACTATAATTGTTCTATAGATCTTCTTTATTATTCAATCTTATATGATTGGCAAGTTAAGATTTAATAAATGTGTTTTCTTTAAATC
>JAWNLH010000238.1:0-25021 GCA_035042485.1 Drosophila cyrtoloma | reverse complement strand
AGGGATAAAGCTGTTCTTCCCCATGGAGAAAATGATAGAACTGAAGTTACAGGACAATTTGGAGGTGGCACAGTGGTTTTACAAGTATTACCTCACGGAATTGGAAGCTGCTAGCAAGAGTTTTTGTAGTGAGAGTGGTGTGACTCAAAGTCCTAAGCAAGAACAAGAGGTCAAGAAGCAACCTCAAGAAAGAGATTCTGAAAGTCAGCATACCTCTTCAGTCCAAGTCGATAGACAAGTTAGAGAGAAGGAAGTTGAGAGGCAATTTAGAGAGAAGGAAGTTGAGAGGCAAGTTAGAGACAATGAATCGGATAGGCAAGTGAAAGAGAAGGAGGTTGACACAATGGTGAAAGACAGTGAATCTAACAGACAAGTGAAAGAGAAGGAGGCTGACACAATGGTGAAAGACAGTGAATCTAACAGACAAGTTAGAGAGAGTGAAGTTGATATAATGGTGAAAAACAGTGAATCTAACAGACAAGTTAGAGACAGTGAAGTTGACACAATGGTGAAAGACATCGAGAAGCTTAGCAAAGGTAGAGAATCATCAGAGAAATCTTCTGAACCCCGCATGAATCAAATATTAACGGCCAATGAAAGTGGTAGCAAGGAAAGTCAAGATTCTTTAGATGCAGCAATGAGTGGTTCACTTCACGCCAAAATTGATCAGTCGAAGGAATTTAGAAAAGAAGTTTGGAGCAAATCTGAAAGCAAAGAGGAAGCGAATAGAAATGAAATAACAGAACAAATCAAGAATATTTCAATTTCCAAAACAACACAAGAACAAATTGATTTTCTAAAAGAAAAGTGTGAGAAACTTAAAAATTTTGCTCTTTCATTCCAGTCCCTTAGAAATAAATACTTCAACAAGCTCATGGAGATCCAGGTCATTGTCAAGGATGACAGCAATGAATTGGATGAGAAGACTACAAATAAAATATTGGAAGTTTTGGCAAGAGATATGTGATGAAATTTAAAGATATTAAATTATGAGTACCTGAAATTTGTGACAGATTTTATTTTTCAGCGAATAAATTTCTTCCTTAATTTTACGTATTTTTTACAGAGAACCTGAAAAGCAATATTTTATTATTTTTAATTCTAAGGTTTTATCAAGCTTTGTTTAAATAATGGGGATAGAACCTGAAACTCGCAGTGTTAGTATCATTTGTTGGGGTTTCAGGCTGAGACAAAATAATTGATTTGTCTTACTTTATGATTCTTGGCAGAGTATCGATTGACATAGTTTCTTACTCACTACCTCTTATCCTCATCGCCGCTGACAGGGGTTATGAATCTAGCTTCAAGGCTCTGCATCTCCTTCTGGGATCTTTGACCTGCCATTTTATATCATTCAGAATCCTAAAACTCTCCAAAAAAAAGTTCTGATTTCATCTTCCCTTTTTTATTTATTCTATTTGCTTAGTCCCCCCTTTTATTTTTTCAGTTACGGTTACATTGCTTACCAGGCTTATTTTAGTGAAATTTTAATTAGTAAGAAGAAAGATCTAAACCTTTTTGTTAATAAACTAGAAATAATAGGCCTCCTGGTGGCACAATTAAATCTCAGGTACTCCATTTACATACGCATTGGCATTTGTCTTGTAGTTTCTTTGAATTGTTTCATGACTGAACCGATCTGTAAGGAGGCTATAGATCCTTATGAGAGTATGAAAAACAAGTTTGACTCTTTTAGTTTAATCCAGAGCGAGTACAGGGCTATTATAAAGAAAGATTGTGGTAAAGAAGGTGGAATCAATCTTTTTTTGGATATTTTATACCTGATTAGTCACAACAGAGTTGGTTTGTTATTCTGTATGTTCTTTAGTTTCAATCTATCAGATTTGGTGATATTTCTGATTGGAATTTTATTCATATTTGAACTGCCATGGACTGTTCTTGTTCTATTCCAAAAATATTCTGGCAGTTCTGTTCTACTCAGGTTCATCATGAGTGCTATACTGTTTTATTGTATTGAACTGATTAATAGTGTAAACAAAGTCATAAGGCAGTGATACTTCTGTTGTGAATTTTAATATGGCAGTAATTACCTGTATTAATAAATCATTTTAAATATGGGTCATTTAAGGTTAAATTTCGGTTTCTAGGTATTTGATAACAGCAATCTTTTAGTTGAAAGGATGTATTGTGCCTGGATCAATTATGTGGTATGACTTTTCTTGAGAGATGTTATTGTAAAAGCTATTCATTTGTATTATTGTACTGCTCGTTTTATGATTATCAGTCGAATTTCATTTTAATAGATAAATAATAATATATATTTGAAAGTTTTAGTTAAATTGGGTGTTAAAAGTTAGTTAGATAAATATGATATATCAAAGTTAGTTAGATAAATGTGATATGTTAAAAGTTAGTTAGATAAATGTGATATGTTAAAAGTTAGTTAGATAAATGTGATACATTAAAGTCAGTTATAAAAACATTACATATCAAAGTTAGTTAGATAAACATTACATATTAAAGACAGTTAGATAAATATGATATATCAAAGTTAGTTATATAAATATGATATATTAAAGACAGTTAGATAAATATGATATATTAAAGACAGTTAGATAAATATGATATATTAAAGTTAGTTAGATAAATATGATATATTAAATACAGGTATATAAATTCTGTTAATCAAAGGTATAGCCTGAAGGATAACTCAACCATGATTATCTACATTCAACTATAATCAGATACAATATTATTTTTGTCATATGAACTTGTAACAAATCCTAACCCCACTCTTTAGAGCAAGATCTTTTTATCTATGCTGCTCCCCCTTCCACTCATTACATCTTAGCTGCTTTTAGTTTCACACCCATAATCGTATTACTTATCCACGAAAAGATTACAGTCATCTTTCTCACTACAGATTCTACCCAACTCACTTAACATTAACAAGCTGATTGTCTTGTCTGCATTAAGCATTTATAGATTTCTTCTAAAGATTATTTAAAACAGAGTCTCTAATTATTTAGATGCAAATTCATCCTATGAATAACTTAGTACCTTAAAAATCAATAAATCAGAAACTTGCTTGAAAAAATTTATTTTTTAAAATATCTATAGCTCTTGTCTCTAACAACTCTTCTTGTCTCTAACTCTTATTACATGGGATACTCGTAAATGTTAATCAAGCTCACTGAATTCATCAAATTACACAGCTTCTATGTGCAAACACCCTTTCATTGATCCTTGTTCCATTGTCCAAGACCCAGTTCTCCTTCTCGTCATTCCAAATCTTTTTTATTATTTTACCACAAATAACACAGCTAGGAGACTCTCTTTCATAAATAATAGCTTCATGTTCCCCAGCGAAAACCAACTCAATCTTCTCAACCTTTAGCTCCTTCCTCCCGAAATACCCCCTTCTCAAGACTTCCTTGTCATTTATAGCATTGGTCTTCCTCCTGTGATCTTCTATATGATCACCTAATAACTTAACTTTGTCTTCATTGAATCTCAACCCACACAGCTTGCATTGCAGCTTTGGAAATAAGAAAGAATGAATTATAAAACTTTTATTTTCTTTGTGATTAAAATTATCTTTATTTACATTCTGTGACTCAACCAATGTCTTGGGAACCAAAAGATTTTCTTCAAATTTTGTCTTCTTATTTTCTTCTTCTAAAACCTCCATTTCCCAATTTTTAGAAATTGGCTCCTTTATTGTAAAGCCATCCAAAGCCAAGCTCCACTGGATTGGCTCTTGTTTTGTTACTGTAAATTGACTTTTTAAATCACTTAGATTTTCTTGATTCACCTTCGATTCAATTAATGCATCCATGATTTTTAAGATTTCAGTCTTAAAAGATTTTAAATACATTTTAAAGACTCTGAGATGAATTTTATCTTTCGGATTCAAAGCTTGAAGAAAATTTTTGATTTTGATTTCTGGAATCATTGGGGTTTTAAAAGGAAGGAAATTAGAGTCATGGAAATTATAGACATGGAACTATAGACAAGGAAATTATAGACATGGAACTATAGACATGGAACTATAGTCATGGAACTATAGACATGGAACTATAGACATGGAAATTATAGACATGGAAATTATAGACATGGAACTATAGACATGGAACTATAGACAAGGAACTATAGACATGGAAATTATAGACATGGAACTATAGACATGGAAATTAGAGACATGAAAATTAGAGACATGGAAATTAGAGACAAGGAACTAGAGACAAGGAACTAGAGACAAGGAACTATAGACATGGAACTATAGACATGGAAATTGATAATGAGATAAAGATTCACTTGAATCACCACATTAAATATAAAGTATCTTCTAATTTTCAATACGTGAAGAATTCAATCAATCTTTGGCTTGCTTACAAATCATTTGTTAAAATATTCATGAAATTGTCTATATAAGGAAGACATTAATCTTCTGTAATCCTGGAATATATATCCTTCCTTCATGGTGTACAGTTTGTTTATAAAATACTAGTAGGTGAAAGTGATACCCTTGGTGTTTAAAATTTATTAGGTATTGAAATTTAATAAAACCCACAGTAAATTAAATATTTATTAGGTTTTGCTTAACTTGCTTCGCAGTGCTTCCCTTTGCATTTTTAAAATCTTCACAATGTTCTCATCTTTAAATACCTTGTTAACCTTTAACAACTCTTCTAGTCTACACACCAAGGCATTGAATCTTGTTGTGTCTCCAACAACAATCTTAGCTCTCTTAGTCAGTGTTCCTATTCTATGAATCAAGTCTTTTTCTTTTACTTTCAGTTCATTGATGGAATCACAGAGCTTCTTGTATTCAAATTTTATTTGATGTTCCCTAGCTTCTACTATCTTATTAATTTCCTGTGCCTTCTTTAACATACTCTCATACTTCAACAGTAACACCTCATTTTTAATAAACAAATCATGGTCTACCTCCTTATTAATTGTATTTTCATTTATTACTATGTCATTCTTGAATTCTAAAAGTTCAATGCCGTTGTCTGATAACACTTCCTTGTTTGTATTAATAAAATAAATTAAAGTATTTGATATTCCTACAAGAGTATCCCCAAGGTTTATGGAAAGTATTTTGTCATTTACAACTAGGAAGGGTGCTTTACCTAAGAATACTAAGTTGTCTCCAAGACAGTAGTCACCAACAATGGTGAAGGTGTTTTTTAGGTTGAAGGTGTAGCAGTAATCAATGTTGTTGTCGTACTTACTGGCACTAGTGTCAGAACACAGATAGAAACTACTAGATACAAATACTCGGGTGAACCCAGTGAATTTAGATATCTTACTCAATGATAGAAGAGCATGGGTCTTGAATATATCCTTGGTCTTGTATAGAGCAACATTGGTGAGAATGTATGTTAGGTCATCATCCTGTGTTGACTGTGAGACATCTAACAGTACCTCTGGTAAGGAAAAGGGTATTGGAATAAAAACAAGCTTACTATTATTAAATATCTCCAAACCATCCTTGTATAGAAATCCAAGTTGATTCCCAGAAACAAGAACCTTTAGGGGAATATCTCTAAGGATAACATCTGAACTGTGTGACAGGATGTTACCAGACAAAACACAAGGTGAGTTTTTTATAAAAAATATTTTTCCTTCTTTTTTTACATTTTTGTATTCTTGAACCGTTTTGGTTTCTAAATCAAAATAAGAAAGCTTAGAATTTGAACAGAAATAAATCTTATGGTTGTGAAATGTGAAGTTAGAAGACTGAAGGGTGTGATCTTCGAAAGAACATTCCATGGGGTTTGAAAATAAAAAAGTTTTGACATGCTGAAATTATTTTAGATTATTTTTTCTAGCCCATGGAATGCTTTTATTGTAAAAGTGAACTGCTTCCTCATCTTTGTATAAAGTGTGAGTGTGGGAAGACATTTTGTAACAACAGCTCAGAAGGGATATCCCATTTTATTTTCCATTCCGTGAAAATGGGACACAAGTCTGCTTCAGTCAACGACAAGATACTTGAATGTGTTCAATGCAGAGACACGAACATCTATAGACTGTGTGTCGGCAAGGATTTATTTTGCTTCAAATGTCAAGAAGACTTGAGCCCTTTAGTAAAAAGTAAAATAATTACAACGCTACCCTCGTTGAATGATGAGAGACTTTTGAGTTTATGCGAAGAACCAGAAAGATTCAACAAAATCCCAACGACTTTTACCCCTGAAACCTACTTGGAGACTTTCATACCTCTGATCAAGGCAGAGAGAGACACAGACAAGGAAATGAAGGAAGCAATGAGAATGGAGAACGCTACGGTAAAATTCGATGGCAACTATTTCTCCTTAAATGTTGAGAACAACATGCACACAAAGATAAGCATTGGAGATCAAATCAGATTGACAAATAAGCTCGTCGTTGTAGAAGGGACGGTTTGCTCTGACCAATTCAGTGAGGAAGTGAAGGTAAAAATAGACAAAGTATTTTACAATAATAAAAAGAGTTGCACAACGGGAGACAGAACACTTCCTTCATCCCCATACACTGTAGAATTTCTGTGGTATTCTGTTTGTTATGAGAGGATGATAGACACTTTGAAGAAGCTATACAAGCAGAAAGACAACAGAATATTTAGGTACATAATGAAAGGGCAGCAAGAGAAATTGAAGGACATGGAGGTATTACAACCTCCAAACATAGATCCTTTGAATGAATCACAAGTAACAGCGATCAAGGCTGCCTTGTCTAGAACACTGACATTGATACAAGGTCCACCGGGTACAGGGAAGACTGTTCTATCTTCTTGTATTGTGTATAATCTCGTTAAGCAGTTCAAGAAGAAGGTTTTGGTTGTTGCACCCTCTAACACAGCGGTTGATAATCTTTGTGTTAAGATCAACGGGTTGGGATTGAAGGTGCTAAGGATTATGTCAAAGAAAAGAGAGAAGCTCCCATCCCCAATTGATTATCTATGTCTACACACCATATTGAAGGAGTTCGATCCTCTCGTCGAAGATTCTGCGAAAAGTGAGTTAGTTCGCAGGGCAGATGTTATTTGTGTTACTTGCATTTCTGCTGGAATGAGATTACTTTCCAGACATGAGTTCCCTTTTGTCTTAATTGACGAGGCAGCCCAATCGACAGAGCCTCTTAGTCTTATCCCTTGTGTCTATGGTGTAACCAAATTGATTCTTGTAGGGGATCACAAGCAACTTGGACCAAATGTCTTGAACAAAGATGTGGCCAGGAGTGGGTTCAAACAAAGCCTTTTTGAAAGGCTTCTTAAAATAGGAGTAAATCCATATCTTCTGAGTATCCAATACAGGATGCATCCTGAGCTGTGTGAGTTTCCTAGTGAATTTATTTATGAAGGACTACTTAAGTCTGGAACTTTAGCAACCAAGATTCTTGACTTCTACACATCGTTTTTCTACATGTGTCATGGGAAGGAAGAGATCAGTCCAAGTGGAACATCCTTTTTAAATAAAAATGAAGCTTATTTAGTTGAATCACTCATCCGGTTTTTATGCAAAAGTGGTGTAGCAGAAAACGCGATTGGTGTTATAACACCTTATGAAGGACAAAGAGCTTTTCTTCTAAATAAAATATTTGGAAACAATCCAGGAAACTTAGAAATATCAAATGTTGACGGATTTCAAGGAAGAGAGAAAGATTTCATTATTGTGAGTCTTGTTAGATCCAATTCCTTCCAAGAAATAGGATTTTTGAGTGATAAAAGAAGAATGAATGTGACTCTAACTCGAGCCAAACACGGTCTTTATATTATTGGGGATATATCAACACTGTGCAGGAATAAAATGTGGGGAAGATTAATCAAACACTACGACGAGAGGAAGCTTATATTCGAGGGACCATTTAACAGCATGAAGAACTTTTCACTGAAGCCCTTCAACATGAGACCACTCGTTGAAGCCTTGGAGCCGAAATGAAAGCACCGATCATCTTTCAAAGAAAGGAAACCGAGATTGTTAGGATTCGGATCTGATCATGTGCATGAAAAAATCTATTCTATTTATGTTAACATGCATAAAAACTTATGCTAAGATAAAAGCTAAGAAATTATTTATTAATAAAGACTTTAAGGCCAACATGATGAAATTTTCATTTGTAAGACCGAATGAATGGCTGTTTATTCTTTATAAAAGAGATTTCTTTTTAGTTTATGAAAGTTGTTCTGAATATGTTCAAGGATTGTTTCATCTATTGAAGCTTTAGGGATAATAAATAGGCTGGTATTAAGTAATATCCCACCCAGTTGATTGAAGATCATTAATTAAATTAAATAAAGGGAAATAATTTATAAATATATCTTTGGTGTCCTCACCCAAAACATCATTTCGTCCAAAAAGGTTTATTTATTTGCTAACTCTTCAGGTACAGTGAATTAATATTCCTTTTTTTACTATCATAGCAGTCATTAATTTAGTCGCTTTTTATACACCAAGGAAGTTTAACAGAAGGGGTTTTCCAGGAATTTAGCAATTAAATTGCAGATATTCTATAAATAGAATAATTTTTATTTAGCAAGCTTGGTCATTAAACCTTCTATTACAGTGTATTTAGTAAAGAATTTATTTAATTGGTAATCTAATAGTTACTCTTTGATTGATTCCGTGTTAATTTCCTTATCTATGCCCGCTGATCTAAACACTAACTGCTCAAGACTCAATTGGTTGTCCGCCTCTTCGATGCTCCAAAGCCTCTTTGAGTACAATAGATTGAATGCATGCTTCGACTTTTGACACAATTCCTATCTCTTTGCTATGTTTGTTGTGGTATTTCGTTACCAGCCCGTGTCTTTAGTAATAATTATTTTTATATAGACTAGAAGCTCTAGACGATGCTATCGATTTGTTGTTTTTTTACAATTATTCCAATTTTATATTGATATCATCACATTCATAAAGTAATTCTATTGATTGAGGAAACTAACACAGGCATAAAATAACATATATGTGCATTGTAAAAGGATCTTCAAATTTAAATATCAATGCAATGGGAAGCTATAAGATGGATGAAGCTTTTTCTACCAGATATTTGAATGTATTTATTTGAATGTTGATATTTATTGCCAAGAGACTGGAAATTCATTGATAATTTATTTTGAATACTACATAAAGACTAGGCAGAATCTGTCGTGAGACGGATGACTGTAGCCTTTTCGTGGTTGCCCGGATATGTAACACACTTATGTGTGTGAAACTAATAACAGTTTATATCAGAACGTCACAGCCAGCCGACTCATAAAAAGAAAAATCCCGAAAAAAGGGGAGGTGGTGGTGTGTGCTGGAGCGGCATGGATAAAAAAGGGCTTGCCCGAAGCTCGAAAGAGTGGGCTTAGGATTTGTTCCAAGTGCCCAGGACCTCAGTAGGAGGTTTAAAATTTCTTCCTATAGAGGCACAGGGGGTTCTAGTTGGTTCGTTTTTTTTAATACTATTTAAAGAGGGCTTTGAGAAACAGTATATTTAATACAAACCTTTCACGCCTATTTCGTTTATACTGCAGTAACATTAGGTTTATTGCCTTTAGTACCAGACTTGAAGATTTATATTATTGATCCAATTCCTTCACGAGAATCATTGATTCAATATCTAAAAAATAAGTTTTAATAAATACCTTATGTCAATCGTTCTTCTGTTACAGTAATTATAAGGGGAATATAGTAGCAAGAGACTCAGATGCATTTTGACAATTGAGGTCTGTCAATACATAATATTTCATTGAGGTAAATAAGCCATACATGTGTATTTGAAATTGCTACATCTTTATTTATATGCTATTCTCTGAAGCATACATCTGTTAATTCATGTCATGAACATGCACTAAGATGATCTTCTACTAACTGTTGCTTGTTACGGGTGTGTATTATGATGATAAATTACTCATTTGATTTTTTCGATTGCTATTGTTGGGTACAGCTCGAGCTTCCACTTTTATACGAACCGGAATCGATTCATAATTGATATCAGATATGAGTCATACCTTCATATAGGTGTCTTTTGAAGATTCACTCTCCTTAGGTGCAAAGAAAAATGATATCAGATCATTCGTTTTTAAGAAATCTTACAAACTAGAATGTATACTTTAAGATAACAAAACTTCCTCAGTTATCAACTTGAGTTGCTACAAATCTATTACAAGAAAGACTCAGCCAGCAGTGGATCTTGAGTAATTGTATACACATAATCTTATAGAAACCTTGGCTTCTCCTTTCTTAGCTCTATGAAAAATTTTATCAGGTATTAAAAATAATAGAGATTGTATTCATTTGTAATACAAGCCGGCAGCTACTACTTAGGAATTAAAATCAGCTTTCATGTTCAAGTATTTATGACATCTAATAATCTTGTAAAAAAAGCATAAATACTCTTCTCTAGATCTAAGCCTGCCAGGGTATGATAGGGCTTAGACCTGAATTTAGAGTGCTTTCTCATCTTGAATGGATGAAGTTTTTATAAATTTGCATGATAATAAGGATTAATAAATTGTTCTTGAATATAAAGATGTTGCTAAATAATTTAGGTATTATTTAGATCAACCTATCACTTACTTTGATTATTACTATAACAAATAGGATCCAGAACACTGTAGAAACAGCATCAGGTAAGATCACTCGAAATTTCTGACAGAAAGAATGTCAATTTATTCGATTTTCAGATATAATTTCAGGTTCATGATTAGAAGATAAATCCCATAAGGATATAACCTTTTATGATTTATCAGATTCGATGTTAAGGCTACATCTACTTTCTTCTCAAAAGGTCAATCTTATTCAAGTTGTAACAAGGTTGCAGGATACAATTATTGTGATATGAATTCTATTAAAGAGTTCTGTCATGAACTAGTTAAATTAAGTTATAAAACACAAGGAGAGTAAAAGGCTTTGAACAGGTTATATTAAAGGGTTGAGTACTATGATTTTAGTCATAAAAAGCCTTTAATAAATGATATTTAAGCCTTGAACACGATGATACTAGCCGTAAAAAATCTTGAAAAAATGACATTATTGATAAAATGTCAAAATCGAGAATCAAATTTTTTGTCAATTTGGACCTAGTGACCTTGAAATCACAATTAAATAGCTTGGACAAAGCAGACTGACTGCTGCAGGATCAAGATAAAAACTATTCAATGATCAATATTTAAGTAAATAAAGATTCTAAAATAGATATTTTAGGAACTAACAACATATTAACAATTAATTTTTATAATTTAATCAACTTTAGCCATCAATACATTATAACATCTAGAGCTCTTACACGTCATAACATCTAAAGCTCTTACACTTTATAACATCTAGAACACCCACACGTCATAGCATCTAGAACACCCACACGTCATGCATCTAGAACACCCACAAGTTATAACATCTAGAGCCCTTACACGTCATAAAATCCAGAACACCAACACTCTAACACCATCTAGAACACCCACACGTCGTAACATCTAGAACACCCACACTCTAATACCATGTTCAAAGCCTACATTTCAATATCCTGCACCATTTTCCTAATGTAAAATACCTTATCACCTCGTAAGTCTTTCAAAATAGCTTCCACATCTATTCCAGCTTCTCTGAATATGTCAATATTTTCTATAAACACTTTTTTATATCTCCAGTCTGATGATGGAAATTTGCAAAGAATCACAACTATTTCATTTTTAAATGCTTCATTGTATTTTCTATGTGTTTTAATGAAAGCATTCAAAACTGAAAATTTAAGATTTTCATTCTGGCAGGATTCTTTAATAAAAGATTCCAAAATCTGCGTAAAATTGCCGATCTTCTGAGATTCGAACCAAGATCTAAAACTTTTTAAAATTCTGGCTGAAAATTTCTTTTCTAATAATTCGTAAGAGGCAGATTTATAAGAATTAAATAGTTCCAGAGTGTCCCACTCTGGAATACCTTCACAATCCATCGAAAGGAAATCTGGGAAAGGTTCATCTTCAGAAGAATCGTGAATCTCAACAAAATCATTCACGTAGAATATGTCTGTAATAATTTCAAGGTTTGAAAGCAAGATTTCAAAGATGGCATTTCTAATAACATCAATGTTGACATTTAATAAGGAGTGAATGATCCAAAAGAAGGAAATGTCTTTGTATGTAGCTAAGAAATACTTTAAGGTATTTGCTATAGAAAAAATACCTGAACGATTCCAATGTGGATCTTTAAAAGCCCTGTCAGCATTTTTCAAATATTTCAATAAGAAAAAAGGATTGCTGACAATGATATTTCCTTTTTCTTTATCTCTTTTTGACATAAGAGCTTCTTGGCCTGTATTTGAACAACTTGATAAATAATCAAGTAAAATTTGAATATTACAGTCTTTGTAAAAGAAAAAAGGCAATGAAGGAATCCTATAAAGGACAAGTTGAAACAACTCAAATTCATGCATTTTACAAAACTCAACGAATAAGGTGTGATCGTATTTGTAAGTCAGAATGGCTGAGATATCAACGACTACGATTGTACTGTATTCATAAGATTGACTGGCTTTCTTGTGACCTGAAATATAATTTTTGATTCTTTCTATAGCCTGATCAATGTAATATTGCTGAGATTTATTTGGTAATGGCTTTGTATTATCCTGAGGATTGTGAAAATTACCTAATTGAATTTTAATATCTAAATTAAATGGTACATCATTTTTAATTTCTTCCTTGGCTATAGACTCGATCACCTCGAAGCAGCCAGGGGTGAAATTATTTGAATCTAGTTCAGAATTAGTATTGTTCTTTTCCTTTGTTCCTGATTCTAGACCTTCGTTTTTATCTTCTTCTTTTTCAATATTAATTAATTCAGGTTCAGAATCATCTTTTTTAATCTCAGTCTTATGTTCCTCACAGGAATCATTTTTAATTAATTCACTGTTACACTTAGAATCCTGTTTACAATGTTCTTCTTTAATTCTTTCATCATTGATTTCACTACTCCTTATAAATTCTACTACTGGCTCTTTTAAAGCATCTCTCAAATCTGACATATCAAATGAAATTTCTTCATCTTTTTCCATTGCCTGAATAATCATTAAAAGTGCTTCAATAATTAAAACTTCTTTTTCGTATTCTTCAAAAATGAAACCAAAATAATCAATTGAATGCTCTTTAAAAAGATGAAATATCAAATCAATAACCTTTTTGCTGAAATTACGAACCAATGGCTTTAGTAATATAGGGAGGTTACTTAAAAAAAACCCTGTTTTTAAAATTTGCTTATTTTTTTCAAGCTTTGCTTTACTTTCATTCAAGAATAAATAAGCAAGTTCTTCATCTTTACCTTCAATTCCAAGCTCTTTAAAAATCTCTCTTTCTAAGAACAAATAAACGCTTATTGCTATCGTTGGATCTTCGATTTCAAGTGTTTTAATTTTCTCTAGAAGTGATGGATTTTTCTTGAGATTTACATATAAATAAACCACGTCCGTTTCACTGCGAGTATTGTTACAAGTAATTGCCTCGCTTTCATTATTCATGGGTGTGGTTGAGAATTTTCTAATTTTTGAAAATTTTTCAAGATTTTTTTCAAATTTAAATAATTATTTTTAATCTTCAAAATTGTAAAGCAATAAGCGTACCTTAATTAATTACAGCTCTCCAATTTTTTTTTGTATTTTATTATTAGGTTGAATTTTACCCTATAAAAAAAACTAATTTATTTATGCAACCAATGAAAGAGTAATAAAAGAATTTATTTAATGGGTAATCTGATAGTTACACTTTGATTGATTCCGTGTCAAGTCTCTTGTCTACACCCGATGATCTAAGCACTAACTGCTCAAGACTCAATTGGTTGTCCGCCTCTTCGGTGCACTCAGAGTCTCCTTGAGTACAATAGACTGGATGTACGCTTCGACTTTCGGCTCAATTCCTATCTCTTTACTATACTTGTTGTGGTATTTATGAAAGAGTAAAAATATATTGATATATTAAAGGATATTTGAATTATTATGTAGAAATTTCATCATGAAATAAAAAGAGAGATAAATGTCGTGACTTATAAAGTAAAGCGAGTTCTGGATTAAGAATTCAGATAAGTTGATTACACACCTCTGTGTAGTTATTTCACAAGGAGGACGACAATAGAAGGATGAAACATATTGTTTCCCTTGAAGTAAATTTCAGAAATTTTTAATTCTTTTGGAAAATTTACTGGACCTGATGCATAGAATTGTTCATAAAAAACTTAACACTTGATTATGATCAGTTGAAGAACCAAATGGGGGTTTGTTTGATTTCCTAAGAAAATCGATGTAAACTTCATGTCAAAACAAATCATGAGCTCACTCTTTCGAGCAAGCCCCTTTTCATACATGCTGCTCTCGCATGTTGATCTCAAGATTATCTTCTGGTCCACCTCTCTTTTTTATGGCTTTTGTTTTTACGGTGAAGCTGTGACCTTCCTAAACTTCATGTCAATTACCCGTATGTCAAATCTATATAAGGTCACAACTAAATGTGCTACTCAAGTAATGCAAATATTGTTGAAAGTAGGAGACTTTTAGTTAAAATCAGCTAGAAATACTTAGAACAATACAAGCCTCTTTTAGTTAGTTATAGCAATTATTTAAAACCCCATTTGATTCCGTTAATCATAAATGCTTAATTAAGCTCATAAGAAGTTAGGATCCCTGTAGTTAGATTGATAAGTGACTTTCTGAAGAACATTAATGTAAAAACTAAATATCAAGACGAGAGACATTACTAGGCAGAGTCTATAATCCCATCGTGAATAAGTTACAGGCTTATGCGTGTGAAACCAATAACAGTCAACTCATAAAGAGAAAAAACATCCTTGCTCGAAAGAGTGGGCATAGGCTTTGCCGCTTCCAGTTGTTTCAACAAGGAAACACCAAATTATCATCTGCATAAAGTTAGCCCTTACAAGTATGTAAAGCTGAATTATGATTACTGATGAATTCATTTAATGGGTAATCTAAAGATTATCAATTATTCTTTGATTGATTCCGTGTCAAGTCTCTTGTCTACGCCCGATGATATAAGCACTAACTGCTCAAGACTAACCATGATTACTGATAAATACAATCCGAATTAAATATACTTGTTGATGAAGACTTGAAATACGATAACAAGGTTTTTGTTATGAAAATAAAACATAATATTGAAACTGAAAATATCGGTTTCATTCATTAATGACAATATGTATAAGATGAGATATTAATGAAATAGACTTGGAGAGTGACCAGTCAATAATGATAGACTTCCTCTTATGAAATCACACCTTCTCATTAAGAAAAAAACTCATTCGTCGAATAATTACTGTAGAGAAGAGGATCAATGCTTTACTATCTGCCTTTCAAACTTTTCTGTTCAATACACCCTACAACCACATAGTAAATTTAACCTATGACAGACTAGTCTCCATTACTTTTTATCTGACAGTTATAGCTGTTATACGAGTAAGACACAAATTAGTTCACTCTACTGGATTTGAACCCGTCCTCATTTTTTACAACACCAACGAGCAAGGATGCTTTCTTAATGATGGTTGAATACTGCTTATAAACCAAGGATACATCTTGACCAAGATCCTCAACTTTAAGAATACCTCTACTTATCAGATTTTGAATGTCAATAAGTACACCCGTCAATCAAAAAGGAGATTAAAAACAACAACTCTTAATCTCCCCTTTTATTAAAATTTCCTTTCTCCTTTTTTTAATTTCTAATAATAACATTTTCCACTTAATCTTCCCTTTTATTAAAATCATGATCTACTGGACATTTATTAAAATTCCTTCTTTTAATTCTTAATAACAAAAACTCATCCTTTTATTAAATTCATGATCTACTGGACATTTATTAAAAAACTTCCCATCTCCTTTTTTTCTTTCATTTTTTAATTCCTAATTACTACAAGCGACATTATGGAAAAAATCAAGGAAGACTCAGACGAGATTGAAGATTTGATAGAAGAAATAGTTTGCATATACAAAAAAATAAAGCAGAAGACGGAATATAAAACTTACACTTTTAAGACAACAAAGAACTATTCCAAAGACAATCTTCAAATCAGTTCGTATGTCGACTTCAACA
The DNA here is from genome assembly GCA_035042485.1 of Drosophila cyrtoloma. Classification (NCBI taxonomy): domain Eukaryota; kingdom Metazoa; phylum Arthropoda; class Insecta; order Diptera; family Drosophilidae; genus Drosophila; species Drosophila cyrtoloma. Next base: position 8,997 of record JAWNLH010000238.1, on the reverse strand, counting down.
AGCACTCACTGAACGGATCCAAGTATCTGTACTTCGATGAAGAAGGAATAGTCCAGAGTGACTCACCCGTGTCGAAAAGGAATGACAAGTTCTCATGGCTGAACATAACAGATCCCAATACAGCAGATTTTGAATTCCTGTCAAGAACAAGGGGTGTGCATGAAACAACCATTGCAGACATGAGAGACAAGAATTCATGCGAGAAAATAGACGTTTACAGAAATTATGCATTCCTGTCCATGAAGCTCCTTGTAAGCAAGAAGACAAGGGAAGACATTAACTTTAATATTTTAATATTCGATAATTTCATAGTCACAACTCATAACAAGAAATGGCAAGGAGTTAATAACATCCTTAATTTCTGCTACGTGATTTCCAAGGCTACAGACCTGGAACCATCCTGGGTTGTTTTCTCAATAATCATTGAGTTCATCCAAGACATTTTATTTCACTGTGATGAAGTCGGAGCTCAGCAAGACTCTTTTATTTACAAACACGCCTTAAAGGATTTTAATTCAAACTTTGCTTATTTGCAGAATGTTTTGGTTCTGAAGAAATACATAAAGCCAAAGATTAAGATAGTCAAGAAGCTTCTTAGGACAGACTTTCCTCCTTCTTCTGTTCGGTCATTTTTAAGAGACACCCTAAAGGATTTCAAGGAAATTCAGCAGATGCTGAGTGGATCTAAGAGGGTTTTTGAGAGAAACCAAGACATGATCTTAGCATTGAGAGACATAGAGTTGGCTGAGCAAAGTCACACGATGAATGCAATGATGAACAAAATTTCAAGGATAACTTTCTTCTTCCTTCCAATCCAGTGTGTGGCCGGGATGTGGGGAATGAATGTTCGAGTCCCGTTTCAGAAGGATGACAAATCATGCTTTTGGTTTTGGTTTTTAACTATTATTGGCCCAGTTCTTTGTACCATTTACTTGTACGTGCCTGATAAATTATTCTATTCTAATCAGACAAAAAAACGGAAGTCCCCCAAAGAAGCACAATTTGAAGATGTTTAATAAATGTTTTTATTTTATATTTCTTCTGATATGTTTAAAAGCTTAAATTGACAAAGAAATTCAATGTCTTTTTAGAACATCTCAGCTTTGTTTGAATATATTTTATTTAAAAAAAAAGTAATTTATTTTCATTTGCCTCCATTAAAGATTCTTCAGTGTGGCTTACCCAAGGAAATATGAAGCCAAGAGATGAAGGCACTTTAATGGAGGAAAGTTCAGAATAGAAATATATTCTTTGGAGAAAAAGTCAAATGCCCACATTGCAAAGTTGTGCCAAAGACAGTAGATCATCTTGCTACTAAATGCTAGGTCATGATTACATGAGAAGGCATAATGTTTTCACTGTTTAGGAGATTCGTAATTAAGAAGACATGAAAAATTGAAATCCCACTCTGTTCAAGAAGTTGTAGCAAATGAAAATGTCGAGATTCGAGTAGATACAAGAATTAAGACAGACCAGATATCTTCTTACATGATAAAAAGAAATAACTCTGATTGAGGTTAGAATCACCAATGTTGACTTATTAACTCAACTTGAAAATGAAAAAACTAGAAAATATGATTTAATATCAAATGAGTTATCATTGATTTACAAGTGCAAAGTGAATATAATTCCATATGTAATGACCTGGTAAAGAAATACCACAACAAGTATAGTAAAGAGATAGGAATTGAGCCAAAAGTCGAAGCATTCATTCAGTCTATTGTATTCAAGAAGACTCTGGAGCATCGAAGAGGCGGATAACCAATTGAATCTTGAGCAGTTAGTGCACAGATCATCGGGTGTAGACAAGAGACACGACACGGAATCAATCAAAGAGTAAATATTAGATTACCCATTAAATAAATTCTATTGAATTTATTTTCACTATATTTCTATAACTAATGAGTGATCGGTGAAAATCTTATTGTCAAACGGGTTGCTAAAAACTCCACCCACGAGGGATGAAGGAAACCTGATCCAGGCAAGATCGGAAAAACACTCAAAGGATCCCTCTAAATTCGGGCCAAACCCAATCATACCATGGAGGGCTTCGATAACTAGGAGCAACATATATGTTTTATACCCAAAGTGAAATGGCTTCGTGTCCATTCCATATACATACACTTTCGACAACCGCCCTGCATTTTGAAACCAAACGCCACCCAGGACTCCTATGTGTCGTAAACATTACACCTCTACCTTCTAAGTAGTGGTTGCAGATTTGTTTTACAAATTCATAAAAATTTTCACAAGGAGTTAAGAAAGAGATTTCCAATCTCTTATTGGAAACACCAAGTTTCAGCTCTATAAAGTGTTTATTATACCGCAAGACAGTACTAAGATGCTTTCCTTTCTTGCTCTAGTTTAAAGTCATCTCGGACCAATTATAATACTGGAAAAATAAAAATTATTACAACAACACTCACGTTATTTTTTGTATATTATTTTATTGTAAATTTAATTTAAAGGAATTCAAGCTTTTTACACACTTTTAGAAGATTATAAGGTAAAAATTGTATAATTTAATTAACAGTATCCTATTGGATTTATGTGAATTTACAATGCTACATTTGGCGTCTTTGGCATTGAAGAAGACTACTAAGATATGATTGAAACCTGAAATCTTTTCAACTAAAAATGGTTATTCATAGAACTTTATAAAATAATGTATATTAATAAGAGCTTTTCATAATCAATCCTGATATATCATGTTAGATTGACAGTTTGAATGCTAGAAAATATGATTTTTAATTAACCATTAGTCAGTAATATCTAAATGCAGGCTAAAATGGTTCAATATGAAATGATCTGGAATGGATTAAAAGCAAAATACCACAAAGTATATTATAAGGATAGAACCCTAGGCATGAATTCAATCAGTTAATCATAAAAAGACTCTTGAATCTGTTTGTTTGAAATGATACGAGGCAAGCACCAATAAAAAGTGCATATAATTCTAAGATTCTAAAAGCATTAATCCATTCACTCACTATAATAATAACAGTTGACTCAATGAATAAATTATTTGATTATATTCTATGTCTAAAATAGTTGTCAGCATGATGAAAATTATATAAAGCATTAAAAATAGTTGTAAAATTAAATTACAGTCATCCAAACACCTTTTATATTCTGATATTTAGCTGCAATAAACTATTTGTTAAGATAATAAATTTATAAAATTGACTATTTTAGGTTTATATCCTTATTTAATATGAAAAATTTGCCAATTTACAGCCAAACTTATTAAAAGGTGTAGAATCTATTATGTCAAATGAGGAAGACACGTATCTAGAACTTATAAATAAGTTTGGGTAGAAAAAGTTTTCAGCTCATTTGATTAAGTCATTCTTGTGTATCTAAAGACTTCCGAAGTTGTTCGACTGTTAATTTTACAAGATTTCAGGGTTGAATAGTTAAAAACTTATCAGATTCTGTCTGATATACTTTTCAATTCACATGTCTCAGATCACCTTATTAGGAATGCCTGACATGAGAACTGTCTTCAAATTCTGAAACACATAGTCTCTTGGATAGCCTAGTATTGAGTGATTTAAATATTCTAGGACAGGAAATGTATCAGTAAATTTCGAATTGCATACCATGCACAAAGACGAATTAAGGTTAAAATTTTATTGATCTAATTGTAATTAAAATGTGTTGCCACGACCAGGATCTCCACATCTCGACATCAATGTGCATAAATTTGAAGATAGTAAGGTTTTGTTGTGAATCAATCCAATACAGAGATGGCTGAGAAGTTATGTGAAATATAACACGAAGCAATATGTTTAACTATCAATTCCTGATATATTGATTGATGGACATTAATATTTCAAACTGATAGCTGTATCAGGACAACAATACAAACGATAAGTAAAAGTTAGCAAATAAACATAATTAATTTAATACCTAACCATAAGATTTTCTAAAGATTAATCTCAACAAACATGTTGGAATGTCACTGCTTGGAATCATATTCTAAACTGCTAACTCGTATACCATCTATAAATTCTGAAATATCTCATCGTGTCTTTTCTTTGTATTAAGTAACAGATAGATTTCAAATCACTAAATAAATTGTCTATCAGAATAAAAGCTTATGACGGCTGAATATCCAAATTTAAATCACATTACAATTATCACTAAGGTATCACTTAGTTGTTAAATCTATCATACTAAACATATAATTGTTCCAACTTGCTTTAAATACTGTTAAATCATTAGTCCTATACTATTATAAAATGAAACATATTAGCTGTGAGCAATATATAAATCTTGAGTGCCATCAAGCTTAAACATAAAGTCACCATTTAGGCATATTTCTTAAAAATCATTATCTCTCATAAGTGTTCTGAGGTTGATATTCACAAATTGATCGTCTCGAAGAAAACAGCTTGAACTTAATCTTCCAACTTTATCACTTATACAACTTTCATTGTGCTCATCTCTTATTAAATATGTCTTAAATGTTCTATCAGTAAACTGCTTAACTAATTCTGAAACTTCGTTTTTTCTTGACCTTACAATGTAATTAAATATCCTTAAATATTCTGAATTAATCAGGTCTTTCACTTCAAGATAATACTTTTCAAAAAATAAATGATTCTGGGATAACAAATATAAAATTTCTGTTCTTCTTTGCAAAATTATGTTTTTTAATATTTCAAAAAAAGAACCTGTTTTATACATTTTAATTAGTAATTCATAAGTTTTCTTAAAATTTTTAAGCTTCAAGAAATAAATGATTTTGGAGTACAAAAAATCAAATTCAGTGGTATTTATGGGATCATTTAAATGAATGCAATCAAATTTTAAGTTATTTTCTTTAGTTAATTCTTTAAGTTCAAAATTTTTAGCCATAAAAATTTTTTGTAAATTTTGCAGATTTTCATTTTTATGAAATTTTAAAAATGAACAATCTTTAAAGAAGAATAAGAAAAGATTTGATTTTAAACTGGACAGGAAAAAATTAAGTAAATGCTTGGAGTTCTTGGATTTTAAAAATATAAAAAACCAAAGGCGGGTTGATTTTTCAAAATTAAGATTTTCAAATTCTTGTTCTGCCATTTTAATTTTAAAATCTAAATCTGCCAGTGGGTTCATAGAATAGAAAAAAAGGGAGATTTATATTTTAGGATTGGAAAATAACTTAAGTTTACTTATTCAAGCCTTGGAATGGCTCTGTTTTACATGCCATCTCGGATATTTAAAAAATTGTAAAGGGAATGGTTTGAGAATTAATAACGAATTTTTGCAAAATTTATTTTTTAATTAAAAGATAGGAAACATTTTTACATGGAGGTGTAATAAATGGAAAGCCATGTCAGAGTCTGACTCTCTGTGTAGGACATAGATGTGTAATTATCGAGTCCTTACGACACGTAGGAGTCTTCTGTCTTCTGGTAAATGAGTTGTATGTATATGGGAATGAAGCCAAAACAGCTTAGGTATTCAAAGTATATGATGCTCCTAGTTATCAAAACCCTATAGATTATGATAGGGCTTAACCTAGATTTAGAGTGATCTGTTAAATGTTGTTTTATAACCCCTTTGACAGTAAGATTATCATGATATCTCACTAGCTATAGCAATATAGCTAAAATTAATTACTTTTTTTAATAAATATGTCTTTTTTAAATAGTGTCTTAGCATACTCAATAAATAATATAATCTATTATTAGAGATACCTTGTCATAAGAGGCTTTAAAGGAATACCATGATTCGGTAATCGAATTGATAACTTTTGGCCCAGGTGAAAAAACGATTTAGATCTCATATATAATATGTTGAGAATCAAAGTTTAGCAATGTTAAGTTGTAGAATTGATTCCATATTGAAAAGTATGTCATTTAAAACATATGTGAAGACAACAAAGTGAAAGAAGGTAAATGACCAGTTCGTTCAACTTAAAGGTTTCTATTTACCCGCTGCATCGCGTGAGTAATTAAACAGAACTAATCATTGAATGCAATAATACACACAACAAACTGTGATAAGATGAATTTTTTAAGAAATGGAATAGAATGGAGAGCAACAATCCCATAGCTTTTCTAACTAATATGTGTTACAATCATTGTCATAGTATGAATAGACAACTATTTTGCTATGTAATTAACTATTTGAACACATTACACTGATAAATACAAAAGAAAACATGTAATTGGCTGCATCCAATTGCTTTACTTCATGCTAGCTGTAAATAAACATGACGAATATCCAAGATTTTAAGTTCAAATGACCTAGAATCAATTTCCGACAGTAATTAACAAGTAGATTATACAATATTGTTTCAATACTTCTGTATTAAGTCAGGCAGTAAAGTATGAAATTATAATTCGTGACCAATCAAGTCAAACATGTGCCAATATTATTAACAAATGTTGTTTTTTCATCATTCTCATTTTATACAAATGGTTGGAAGTGCAATTCCAAAGCAGCCACGATTTATACTCAACAAGCAGCTAAACACTACGTGTAATTTTTGAATAAAGAAGTTAATATTCGCATTTATATATTAGAGGGGAGTATGTCGATAATCAAAAGGGTATCCCTGTTGAAGTGTTTCCAACCGAACAAGTCCTTTGCTAACACTTATACATATAATTGTTGGTCTTCAAGGTATACTCGAATCAAAATGCAATACTTATTGAATGTTTTTGTGCTCTGTCATTCTATGGATTTCAATTGAGTTCACACCTGTATACATATAGAGGAGGATCTAATCAATCATTACTGACATCAAGTACCTTGTCTTTCATAAATTATATTTCAACAATGCAATCAATTAAATTAAATTTCTAAACCTTTTCACTTTGCTGGCTTCTCTAGATTTTAAAGGGCGAAAAAAATTGACATCCAAGTCAAAAAGTGAACAGGCTCACATCTATATAATTATAAGATCTATACTTAGTTTCACTAATGCATTTTCCGGTTAAATATTTGAGATCAACGTTTGAAACCTTGCTTTAATTAACTAAGATAATTTTCTTCTTCGAGGTTTGATTATTAAAAGAAAGAGCATATGGCACGCCTGAGTTGTAGACTCACCCCTTGATTCAAATCTTCACTTACTAAGGATCGAATCTTTTTAGTCTAGTATATAACTTCTTCAGACCCCACTGCTCTATCCATTTTTAAACTGTATAGTAACTTTTCAGTACAAATAGTGATGTTTACAATTTTTTAGAGTTGGCCTAACTATTGTATTAACGGCAATGAACAAAGTCCCGGGTCTGTATTTTTAATTACTGAATTGCCAAGCCATGTTTATGCATTGCGCCTCAGAGCCTGAAACACACTTAGATTTCAAGAAATATTAAAAGGCAACATTTAATTAAATACAGAAATGACAAGTAAAATCACCTTTTATAATCCTGACAGAAAAAATAAAGGAAATTAATTTATTAAATATACCTTGAATCAATAATCTTTCTCTTTAACAATCTCAGAGAAAAGACCGCGTTTTTAATTTCATGGATGCCAAAATGCAATTATATTGTAAGAAAAGCAAACTTGAGTTGAATCTAGTGACACCCTTTTATATTAAATAAGTGACATGTCAGGTCAAATTTAATCAAGTTTCAACTCATTGATTTTCTCTCTTTAAATACCTCATTTGGAATAGAACACCATCTGATCCTTTCTTCATTACTTAGTTCATTCCATACTCTACCCGCTTTGAGAGCAATATCTAAACTTGGAAGCCTTAGAAAATCTGTGGAAACTTGATTTGTTAGATAAAAATTCAGCCACTGCGAGTAACCAGTGTTTTTTGGCTTAAAACGAACAGAATTCGGAGAAAGGTACTCTTTATCAAATGAAACAGGAGGTTGAATGGAATATCTCTTATAATATAATTTGATGAATTTATCTTTTCTTTCTTCATTTAACTGCTTAAAGGCAAAGTAATTTAGAATGATGCAATTTGGCAAATATATGTTCTTTTCAGGCTTGAAAACAAAGCATTCTTCTAGAATTTCCTTGTCTTTTTTTTCTCTTTCAAAACCTGAAGCACTTATGAAATTAAACACACCACTTTCTTTTTGCTCTTTCAAGCTGGAGTTTGATTTTGCTTTTTTGACTTTGCTTTTTTGTACTGAATAAAAAAAGGTTCTGTTAGAATTTTTCTTTAAACAAATCCCTTTACTTTTTAATATGTCCCTAAAATCATCACAAATCTCAAAATTATCATCAAAATATATCGCGTTTTTGCCAAGTAAAGTTTCATGGGTACCTGATTTCTTTAATATTCCAGTGTAAACTTTAATTAAATCTTTTATTTTTGATAAATCTTCTATTTCCTCTATTTTTCCCATCAAATCTCTTATTAATTTGATTGTGAGTGATAGACTTGAACCCTTAGCTCTTAAACTACTTAACAATATATAAAACTTTTCGTTCACATATATTTGATTTTGATGTTTCACAATTTTTTTCAGTACTTTTACATTTTGTATTTGACTCAAACATTTTAAAAAGATCGAAAAAGGCCCACAGTAGGGATTGGCTTGCAATTTCTTCATTGCTCTGGATTTTGGCATTATGGGTTTGAAAAATCTTAGATCTGATTGGCAATGATAATCATTGGGAGAAAAATACAGAATGACTTAAATAATTTTGTGTTGGTTATTTATATTTCTCTTAAACTGGATAAGTCATCCCAGGACTGTATCTAATTTGGTTTAGTGGTAAAAAATAAAATGTGTGCCTAATAATTTAGAATGGCTTTGGTCTGACAACAATAGCCAATTGAAAGAAGTAATGAAGAGAACAATCTATCTTGAACAATATAGTCTATCGATATGAATAGATCACCAAGTCAATAAATGTATCTGTGATTGCAGGGTGAAATATAAAGATTCTACTCAAACTATGAGTCTTTGCCTTAAGAATCCAATATTTCTTATGCTTCTTGCAATAAAAACCTACCATTTTATGTTTATACTTGAATTAATTATTTAGTATTGGCCATCTAACTAAGAAGATTGATACCTT
>JAWNLH010000237.1:0-31058 GCA_035042485.1 Drosophila cyrtoloma | reverse complement strand
TGCAAAATTTATTCAATTATTTAAAAAATTAAAATTAATGCAATTAATCCTGTAGAAAATTCGGAATTAAGAAGACAAGAAAATTGAAATCTCATTCCGTTCAAGAAGTTGTAGCAAATGAAAATGTCGAGATTCGAGTAGATACAAGAATTACAACACGATAGACCAGATATCTTCTTACATGATAAAAAGAAATAACTCTGATCGAGGTTGGAATCACCAATCTTGACCTATTAACTCAAGTTGAAAATGAAAAAACTAGAAAATATGATTTAATAACAAATGAGTTATCATTGATTTACAAGTGCAAAGTGAACATAATTCCATATGTAATGACCTGGGAAGGGCTGGTAACGAAATACCACAACAAGTATAGTAAAGAGATAGGAATTGAGCCTAAAGTCGAAGCGTACATCCAGTCTATTGTACTCAAGAAGACTCTCGAGTCTATTTCATTTGAAAGACGACGAAGTATTGAAGAGGCGGACAACCATGTGAGTCTCGAGCAGTTAGTGCTTAGATCATCGGGTTGAGATAAGAGAACCGACACGGAACCAATTAAAGAATAACTATTAGATTACCCATTAAATAAATTCTTTTATGCAATTAGTCCTTCAAATTCTTTGAGAACATAAGATTTTTCAATTCATCAATTGATTTATATTTTTGTCATTTCATTAATCATTTTTGCTCTTTGGTGATCCAATTTTTAATAATTGAAATGTAGTGTTCAATAAATTGGAACCGTTCTAAATAAATGCCAATTTGTTATTATGGTCTTCATATAAAACATTAATTGAGAATAAAGGTTACCTTTCGTTTATTGTTTATTTAATAAACTGTCTCTATTTTATCAGCTATTTCCAATAGTAGACTCTGCATTAGTTCAATAAGCTATCAGTCAACTGGCTATAAAAAGCAATAAAACATTAAACAGTCATTACAATATATTTAATCTATCAACAATCTAGCATTCCACAAGTTTTAATATAAATATGGGTTTATTTAAAGTATCACTTTATCGATATAGTAAAGTGAAAATGAATGTTAAGATGTATATTGGCTTGAGACCCTGAATGAATATTGCGGAAATTAATAAATATTAAATAAAATTTTTAACTAATGACCGAGTCCGAGAAGACAATAGAATGTAGAAAAAAAAGGAAAGCATCTTCATACCATTTTTGCGGTATAAGATGCACTATATAGTGCAGAAATTTGGTGTGCCATTATAAGATCTGCTATCTCTTTCTTAACACCTTGAAAATTCTTAACATCTTGAAAACTTTATGAAAAAAAGGAATACACCGGGCTGCAGTTGTCTGTAGACATTACTTAGGAGGTAGAGGTGTAATGCTCGAACATTTACGACACATAGGAGTCCAGTGTAGCAATTTGTTTCAAAATGCCAGGTACTTCAAAAACATATTTATATATGGACACAAAGCAATTCCACTTTGGATATAGATCAAATGTTCTGTTTCTATTTGGCAAAACCCACCAGGGTATGAAAGGGGCTACCCCCGAATTTGGAGCGTTCTTCCCTGGACCAGGTTTCCTCTATTCCTCGTGAGTTGTGTTTTTAGCAACCAGTTTGACAATAAGGTTTTCACAGATCACATACTAGCTATAGAAATATAGTGAAAATAAATTACTTTTTTTTAGCATATAAAGAATTTTTTAATGGGTAAGCTAATAATTACTCTTTTAATCATTCTGTATCATATGTCTTATTTACATCCGATTATCTAAGCACTGCCTGCTCAAGATTAACTTGGTTGTCCATTTCTTCGATGCCAAAGAGTCTTTTTGAGTACAATAGACGGGATGTACGCTTCGACTTTTAGCTCAATTCCTATCTCTTTACTATACTTGTTGTGGTATTTCGTTGCCAGACTTTTCAGGCCATTATATATGGAATTATATTCACTTTGTACATTGAATCAATGATAACTCATCTGCTATTCAATCGTATTTTATAGTTTCTTTATTTTCAACTTGAGATAATAGATAAAGATTAGTGATTCATATCCTCTTTCGATTTTATTTCATTTTATCATGTAAGAAGATATCTGGTCTATAATTAATCTAGCACATACATTTTATTGAAAATCCCAAGTGTTAATTCATAAATATAAGATTGCATTCGCTCAACAAACTTCGGAGTTCGGATGGGTTCCGGTGCTTTTCAATGGATATGGCCGCAACTATAAGATATTTTATTTTATATTATAACAGGTATTTTACGACTTGATAATCATCAAACCAAGAAATGAGAGTAGTTCTTCATGTCCCAGTATCTCTATCCAAACTTATACTTCTAAAAAATCTCCAGATCTTATCTAAGACCAACGATTAAGTCACTTATTCAAACTTTCTTTCTTTAGTTTTCATTATTCAAAGAATATAGAAAGTATTATCCGATAATCTTCAGAATATTAAAGAATTTATTTAATAGATAAATCTAATAGTTATTCTTTGATTGATTCCGTGTTAGTCTCTTATCTATGCCCGCTGATCTAAGCACTAACTGCTCAAGACTCAATTGGTTGTCCGCATCTTCGAAGTTCCAAAGTCTTCTTAAGCACAATAGACTCGATGTACGCTTCGACTTTAGGCTCAATTCCTATCTCTTTACTGCACTTGCTGTGGTATTTCGTTACCAGCCACACCAACTGTAATGATTAGATTTAATTATGAATACAAATATTAAATCAATACTATAAACCAAAACAACACCAACTGAATGATTAGATTTAGTTATGAATACAAATATTAAATCAATACTATAAACCAAAATAACACCAACTGAATGATTGGATTTAATTATGAATACAAATATTTATTATAATATTTATGACCAACTCAGTTATATAATGCCTAATATCTGATAGGACTCCCATCACCGACCATACGTTCAATAAAAAAAATTACTATAAATAATATTAGAAGCTATTTATCATATCTGCTTCAAGTGAATAGTTTTTCAATACCAATCTAGCTTTCTAACTATTCTATAATTTGTCAAATTTAAATGCTAATCTAAATTCACAGATTCTACTCAATTAAAAATTCTCAATCGAATTTACTCAATCAAATTTTACTTGTTCTTTCTGTGAATGAATAAATTTTTGAATTTTTTTACAATCCCATGGAAAATCAAGAAAATCCAGCTAGACAAAGAGGAAGACCCCGAAAGGCAGCCCCAGCTTTTAGATTTAGCCCATACGTTTATAATTCCCCACTTGGATGTCAATACACCCAGCCAACGGTTATAAACATGCCATATAAAATGGCACCTATCAAGCCGAAGGTGATTGAAGAAATACCGCTTATTAGAGAAAAAAGAAGTGCGGCCGTTAAACTGAAAAAAATAAAAAAAGTTGAAGAAGAAAGTTCTTTTTCCGAAGAATCAGTTTCAGTTGAAGAAGATCCGTACGAAAAGCTGCTGGATTACGATGAAGAGGAAGACAAATATTTAGTAAAGATTAGAAATAAAAGCTATATCCACTGCAGCTGGATAAATTCCAGTGACATAGGAGTTACAAGAGTTGGAGCAATGAAAATTAAGAGATTCAAGAAATTAGAAATTGATCCAGATTTTATAATTGTTGATCGAGTTTTATTTGAAACATTTGAAAATAATGAAAAGCTTTTTCTTATTAAATGGAAAAAATTGCCTTATGAACTAAGTACTTTTGAATTATTAAAAGACATGGAAAATGTGAAAAATTTTATAGACGAATTAAAAAATTACAGAGACAGAAAGAAAATTAAAAATATTAAAGCAAAAGATTGGAGACCACCCAGAGAGCAACAGATTAAGTATGATGAAGAAAAGAAGTTTAAGAATAGTAACAGTTTAAGACATTATCAAATTGAAGGAGTCAATTGGCTCCTTAACCGATGGTATTTTAAACAAAGTTGTATAATGGCAGATGAAATGGGATTAGGTAAGACTGTTCAGTCTGTAACCTTTATTAATTCTCTGTTCCAGGAATTTGATTATAACCTTCCAGCATTGATCATAGCACCCCTTTCCACTCTAGTGCACTGGGAGAGAGAGTTTCAAAATTGGACAGATCTTAGAGTAATAACATATCACGGATCAATAAGTGGAAGAGATGTTATAGCAGACTATGAGTTGTTTTACAAGAATGGAAGCATAAGCATTAGACTTTTCGATGTTATCATAACAACTTATGAAATGGCCATGGCAGGAGCAGAACACCTTGGATTCGAATTTGGAGTAGCCATATTCGATGAAGCTCACCGACTGAAGAACAGTAATTCCAAGGCTACGCAATGTCTGAAGAACTTCAGCATTAACCACAAGGTCTTGCTTAGTGGAACACCCATTCAAAACAACCTCAATGAGTTATGGTCACTTTTCAATTTCATTGAACCAACACGATTCCACAATCTCAGTAATTTCCTCAACGAGTACAAAATGGAGAATTCAGAAGATGTTCAGAAGTTACAAATGGTGCTGAAACCTCTCATGCTCCGAAGGATGAAGGAAGACGTTGAGACAGGAATTCCTATGAAGGAAGAAACAATAATTGAAGTCGAGTTAACAACTATGCAGAAGAGATATTACAAAGCAATTCTTGAAAAGAATCTAGAATTTTTGAAAGGGAAGCATACACCAAATCTTATAAATGCCATGATGGAGTTAAGAAAATGTTGTATTCATCCGTATTTATTAAAGGGGGCAGAAGAGAAAATCATTCAAGATTATTTAAAAAGAAAGAAGTTGACTGAAAGTGATAAAAAAGAGACAGAAGATGCAGATTCTGATGAATCAAAAAAAGGATACAAAGTTGGAGATTTCACACTCGGAGATGTTGACGAGTATTTCAAGATTTTGATTCAAAGCTCTGGAAAACTTGTTCTCCTTGACAAGCTTCTTAATAAATTAAAGGACGGACACAAAGTTTTAATCTTCAGTCAAATGACAAAATGTTTGGATTTGCTTAGCGATTATTTAAATTACAGGAATTACAAGTTTGAGAGAATTGATGGGGGAGTTAGAGGAGATTTAAGACAAGCGGCAATTGACCGCTTTTCTGCTGGAAATGGCTTTGTTTTCCTGCTGTGTACCAGAGCAGAGGGTGTTGGAATCAACTTAACTGCTGCTGACACATGTGTCATATTTGATTCAGACTGGAATCCACAGAATGATTTACAAGCTCAAGCAAGATGTCACAGAATCGGGCAGAAAAATGAAGTGAAAATTTACAGGCTGATTACTCGAAATTCTTATGAAAGGGAAATGTTTGACAAGGCTGGAATGAAGCTGGGTTTGGACCGAGCAATTTTACAACGCATGAATTTTGAGAAGGAGGCAGAGACTGTCTCAACTAACAAGTCAGATGCTATTCAGATCCTATTAAGGAGGGGTGCTTATGGTGCGTTGATGGACGATGATGCCAGTCAGAAATTCTGTGAGGAGGACATAGACCAAATTCTGGAAAGGAGAACAAAGGTTATTAAACACAATGAAAATGGAAATGTTTTTTCTAAAGCTTCCTTCCAAGTAGAAGAGGAAGTTGAGGATCCAGATTTCTGGGATAACATTCTGAATCAGAAGAAGTCACAGGAGGAAGAAGGAAGGATTAAAAGATTATGCAGGAGGTTAAGCAGGGAAGGAAACTTGACAGAAGGTGAGAAGGGTGAAATAGCTGATTTATATAAAAGCCTTAACATTAAAGATTTAAAGTCTTCTGACAATATCCTTGATTCAAATACTGAACTGGAATATTACTCTCTCTTTTTAGCTGTGCTTAATGGATGCTTTTGTGATTTCAGTATAAATATTTGTGGTGAGAGCGATGAGGAGAATCTGGCAAAGTTAAAGTGCTTAATAAAGTACTCTTTGGATTTAGTCAATAATAAGAAAATAAGAAGTGACTTTTCTTTGTGCTTAGACACTCTTGTTGGTGACTACGATCCGAGTAACTTTGTTACTTACTCTGACGTTTATTTGAAATTTTATGAAAAGTTCTTATTTAGAATTCAGGTTCCTTTAATATTAAAGGACTTGGTTGTTTCTGAAGAGTTGTATATGGAGAAGGCGAGAGGTTGGTCTTATGAGGACGATAAGCAACTGGTTGATTTGGTTATGACCAAGGGATACGATAACTTCATTTACAAGTCAAAATCTTTGGATGAAATAAATCAGAGAGTCAGGAAAATTCTAACAGTTCTTTTTCACAGGCGAGAAATCAGAGAAAATAACAACATGTTTTTTAAGGCAATCATGAATTTCGGCCGTGTCACTGACTCTAACGAATTTGAAGTGGAAAAGTCACTCAACAAGGATTTGGTTAAGCTAAAGGATTTGATTGATAGGATCCATGGTATGTCGAAGAGGGCTAGAAAACAAACATCTGAGATTGAGTGTTATGAGAGAATTGTCTTTTTTGATAAGCTGGAGGCTTTGACTAACTTCCCTTCAATACGAAAATCTGGAATGCCAAAGAAGTGGGATTCAAAACAAGACAAGGATCTACGATCTAGCTTGTTAACACACGGTTTAATTTATTCGGCTGAGAAATTCGATGTTACTGAAGATCTTATTTTAAAGAGATTCGATATGATATTCAAACTGAACGAGAAGTCAGAGAATAGTAAATAAATTTTTAAATTTATAACTAACTGCAGTATCTGTTAATTAATATAGTGATTGTATTTTAGTATTGATATTTTAATTAAGAGTGTTAGACTTTAACTAATAGTGTGGTTCTATGATTATTATTGATCAGCCAGAAATTGGATCAAAGTCATTAGATATCATCCAAGTCTATTTGTTTTAGAAGCTGGAATTTTTCAATTTCAATATAAGAAAAGTACTTTAAATTCATTATATTGCTATAACTAATAAGTGAAAACCATATTTTTAAAAGGTTTTCTAAAAACACGAAAGGGAATCACTCTAACATGACTCCTGTTTGTTGTAGATGCTCGAGAATTACATCTATATCTACTAAGTAATGACTGCAGCCTGCTGTCTTCCATTCTTTTAAATTCTCAATAATTATCTGCGAGTTTAGAAATATATTACCTTTGATGGAAGCACCAGTTTTCTGAATTATATAAAGTCTTTATTATACTACAAGACAGCATGAAGATGCTTTCCTTTTTTGCTCTAGTTTGTTGTCATCTCTGACGAAAAAATAAGTAAATATATGAACTGGTTTCTCAATGAATAGTATCTAGAGAAATGTGACATTTTGACTTTTTAATACATCCTGAATACAAGTCTTTATCAAAATCATAGTTAATAGCTCCAGTCTTGTCTAATCTTTGTCTGTCTAGCGCTTTTATAGAATAATTGATGCCAAATAATCAGGTTTACATTCTATTCAAGATAAGATAGGTTAATGAATATGGAATTGTGTTCTTTTATAAAGGTATGGATTCATTGGCGGATTTAGATAGAGCAATTGACAAATTATATTGTTTTATTACATACGTTATTTCAAGACATCTACGAGCTTAAATTGGAAAGATTTGACTCTAATCAGGTTTTTGGATTTATCACAACAATTCAACTGGCATTGATCGATGTATAATGCGAAATCGATGAGAGAAAATGAAATTGAATGGTCTACAGAATGACAAAGCTTGAATTCAATTGAAATATTCAAGGATTAAGTTTATAGTGAATGAAAAAAGATCAATTTAAAATTCTTTTGGATAAAAAAAAATCATCTTGAAATTATAGAAGAATCTGATCTTGGTACTTTTCTATAGAATATCAAATGGGTAATATGAGGTTGTGTAGTTTAAATGTGCCAATGTACTTTCTTTTGCCTTTGAAAATTGTTACAAACCGTACGATTAAATTTAGGTTGGAATATTTATTTATACATTAGGCTAAGAGTGAGAGTATGCTCCTCAAACTAAAGAATTGCCTGGAAAAATCAAGAAATATATCCTTAAGGCGTAATGCCATAATTAAGGTTGAAGAAGATAATAAGACACATCTCGTAACAAATGACAAATACATAAAATTGAAGTACAATACAGAAGGAGACATTACCAATGAATCCCAGATTAAATCCCTAATGCCAAAAATCAAAAGCAAACAACACCACGAAAGGTTGTTTAGGATCTGTGATCATGAAATTGCCTCCATTAAAGATTCTTCAGTATGACTTACCAAAGGAAATTGAAGTCAAGAGACGAAGGCACTTTAATGGAGGAAAGTTCAGGACAGAAATAAATTCTTAGGAGAAAAGGTCAGATGCCGACATTGCAAAGCTGTGTCAAAGACAGTAGATCATCTTGCTCCTAAATGCGACCGTATGCTAGGTCATGATTACATGAGAAGGCATAATGAAGTGTTAAGGTGCATATATTTATCACTGTGTAGGAGATTCAGAATTAAGAAGACAAGAAAATTGAAATCCCACTCCGTTCAAAAAGTTGTAGCAGATGAAAATGTCAAGATTCGAGTAGATACAGTAATTACAACATGAAAGACCAGATATATTCTTACATGATAAAAAGAAATAACTCTGATCGAGGTTGGAATCACCAATCTTGACCTATTAACTCAAGTTGAAAATGAAAATACTAAAAAATATGATTTAATAGCAAATGAGTTATCATTGATTTACAAGTGCAAAGTGAACATAATTCCATATGTAATGGCCTAGGAAGTGCTGGTAACGAAATACCACAACAAACATAGTAAAGAGATAGGAATTGAGCCTAAAGTCGAAGCGTACATCCAGTCTATTGTACTCAAGAAGACTCTGGAGTCTATTTCATTTGAAAGACGACGAAGTATTGAAGAGGCGGACAACCATGTGAGTCTTGAGCAGTTAGTGCTTAGATCATCGGGTGGAGATAAGAGACTTGATACGGAATCAAGCAAAGAATAACTATTAGATAACCTATCAAATAAATTTCTTTTATTTGAAGTGCTTTCAATAAACAGCTCTAAATGCAGTGAAATAAGTTCGAATAGAATTGTGGTGTTTTGAAATGCTCATCTTTTGCTATCAACTGTGAAGTAAATTGCCAATAGTTACAATAAAATTATGAATTTCTACTTAATATTATACTAATCATACCCTGCTGGTAAAACTCGGCAAGGATTATTGGATTTAGAATATAAAAACTAAATTATATTTAATCAATAATTTATCTTGTCTTGACAAACTGTATTGCCAGTTGTCTCTTCTTTAGGCACATATGTTTTTTTTTCTGTTTAATAGATATGAGTATATTGTTCAAATCAATTTCTATCGAAAATCCTTGAAACATTAAATAAAGTCTTATTAAAATAATGACGGCCAGTAAGTCTTTATGTCATTGTCGTTTCCTTTGATACATCTCTGTAAATCAAATAGGTTTAAATTATTCGGTTGCGATACGGTTTAGAAGCAAATACAAATAATAATTCAGAATGTTATCTTAAGTCTTTAACGAATTTAGATTTAGAATCAAAATGTTCCATACTTTGACATTATTTATCATTGATTGGACAAAGTGTTGAATTTCTCGAGTATAATAAATAGCCCAGGCTTTTATTCGTGAGGTACATCAACAATAACCAGACTTTACTAAAAAATTAATACTGTGCACTAATTAAATTGATATATTTTATGTGGTTACATCTCAACAAATATTTAATTAAATAAAATTTTAAACTTAAACTGCTTTTGATCGAAATAAAATCTCTAAGATCTCATTGGATTTTAAAATATGAAGTCTAAACACTAAATTTGCCAATAAATTCGAGGATCAAAGAGAATTTATGTTGTAGGCTTTAATTTTAGAGTTGAATTATATATTTTCATTAAATTTTTTATAATAAAAAGTAATTCAGAGCAAAGAAAATTTTCTTCATTTTAAGATTACTTCATCAAATCATCTTAATTGAATAAGATTCCGACTCTCTTGAAAATTAAAAGTACAACATCATAAAATTGGAGACAATCTAGCCGATGTTAATGTTATTTTTGAAAAGTAAATTGTGCTATTAAAATATCATTCATTTATTCTTTTGAGAATTATTTCCATTATTTAATTACTCCAGGAAAGTAAATTCTACTACACTTACTCAAAAATCCTTTCCCTTTATTTTGTTTAGATATCTTAAAATGAAAAATTGTATTTTACTTTTTTATAAAATAAAGAAGCATTCACAAAAAGGTTCAAATTTTCTTTTAATTTGTTGATCATCCGATTATTGAGTATTTGACAGATATGAGATAAAAAGAAGATTTCGGAGTGTTTGAAACTACAAATAATATTTTCAAAAATTTCTTGCTTCCAGTTTATGATCAAATAAATTAATTTTAATTAAAATTCGTTTAATTAACGATAGTAATTTAATGAGTATTCTTTAAATAAGATCACTGAAGATGAATTAGACTGTGAAATTAATGGTGATTGATCCCTTAACTAAATAAGTTTCTTTTCAATTTCCAACCTTTTACTAAATGAAAATGTTTAATGATCAAAATTACAGTTTCCAATTTGTAGTTTTGATCAGGTGTAATTAAAAAATAACAAATTCAAATATTTTAAGGAAATTAATTTCATTTTTAATTAAGTAAAAAATTTACTATAAATATTCTAAAATCAAAATCCCAATGCGCAGCACCTACAATATTTCCAAGCTTATCAAACTACTAATACAATTGGAATTTACTGAAGCCTCTCAACCAAATAAAGTCAATATTGCAAAGACCTATCAAGCTTTATCAGAGCAGCATCCACGTACACCTAATATACGAACTATAATGAAAAAAGAAATGGCTTTAGCCACTAATGTGGTGCTTCAAGATGATGATAATGATAGTAAAAAAACATTCAATGCCCCTAAAATTTCCTATTTTAATGAATATATAGCTGAGGAAGCAGATTCCAAGACAAAAAGCTCTCATCTTCGGAGCAAAAAGAATATTAAAAGTAAAAAGTTACATTCCAAAGGTGACGTTATTGTGCTTGATCAGGAATCTGAGGAAGAATCTCTAAATAGCTATGGCAAATCATCTCTTATGTCCTTGGATGTAGCCCAATTTCAAAATAAGGAAGCCGAAGAAATGAAAGTCTTGAATCAAAGAGAATTGATTATTGCTGAAAAACAATCTGATTTCTCTAAGAAGCAAAATCCTATAATAGGTGAACAAGTTCAATCAGAAATGTCTAAGAAACAAAATCCCATAATAGGTGAACAAGTTCAATCAGAAATGTCTAAGAAACAAAATCCTATAATAGGTGAGCAAGTTCAATCTGATTTCTCTAAGAAACAAAATCCTATAATAGGTGAGCAAGTTCAATCAGAAATGTCTAAGAAACAAAATCGTATAATAGGTGAGCAAGTTCAATCAGAAATGTCTAAGAAACAAAATCCTATAATAGGTGAACAAGTTCAGTCAGAAATATCTAAGAAGTCTAAGATCATTCAGGATTATGATAATCAATCTGTTTTCTCTAAGAAATTTAACGTAATCCAGAATGATGAAGAGAAAAACTTGGCTGATTTAATTAATCGCGAAGTAATATATGATTTTCCGAATCAAGATGATAAGAAACAAGATTTTCTGTCTCATGATTCCGCAACTATTTATGAAGGTCCAAACCCAAATATTGGCACAGACATCCAAGCTTCAAATGCTAAGAAGAAGTCAGATGCGAAGAATAAATCCCGTTGCTTATTTTTATGCTTCAGAAGAAGAAATAGCTAATAAATTACGTATTTATTAATCTAAGTTTTTATTGTGTACATCAGATTTTATAGTTTAGAATTAAGAATGATAATGTTCTGGATCTACTCTCCGTTTAAAATGATCAAAATATTAAGTCCTTTGCCTGTTATTTGAAATCATAATAACCTATTCAAATGCAGACTGCATATAAATTATTATTAATAAACGGAAATTTAATCAATAATTTTGTAATTAAATTAAGATAATCTGTTAGATTACAGCTGAAAATTAAACTTAATCATTTAATGTATAAAAACAGCGTGCTAGGAATTGATATCAGCATCCATAAGAAGGATCTATAGAAGATTCAAATATTTATAAATAAAACTATGTAGGAAGATTTACAATCTAATACACTTAAGAAGCCACATGAAAACTATTCATTTGAATATCAACGAGATATGAAGATCTTCCAAAGGATTTAAAAGTATAATAAGAACAAATAAGGATACGAATATGGGGAATCACCTTTCTGATCTAGGGATAAGGTAAATTATAATAGCATATTTGCTGGACAACTCCATCCATGAATAAATGCCTAGAATTCTCGGAAAAATCAATCATTTCAAAGCTTATAAACGAAAATGAATCGAACAAATAATTAAACCAATGATTAAATATCCTGTGAATTTCAATCTTCAAAAATTAATGATAACAAGAAATTTATTATCGTATCTGTTGAATCCATGTAAGAGGATCTAGCTAAAGCTTGTCTTTAAAATCAGTTTTAACGGGATGGAGGAGCTCAATATGCTAGGATTTAAGTGGAAATGATGGAGTTCAAGAAACTTGATTATATTTTTTTTGATTAGGCATTAATAAATCAATTTTTAAATCTTTCTAATTCAATAATTGATTCTCATTATCTTAGATAATTCAATATTTGCATCAGCCTAGACAAAATATGTTATTTTTGAAGCTAAATAATTAAAAAATTCGCCCATTTAATGAATATTTTTGAAAACGGTTACTAAATTCTGGCTATTACAAAACTATCATTCCCCTTTTAGATTTTTTTTATAGGTGAATAACAAAAATAGTTAACTTTTGAATGGAAGAAAAAAACTTAAACTCAAATTTTGATTAGAATACTTAGCTTTAGATGTGGAAAATGTAAGAAATAAAGAATTTATTATACTGTAATAAATAATAGCATTGGAAAATGTGTAATAACAATCAAGTGCAATATATATTATAACTAGAAAGTATTGAAGAAGATGCTAAGGGAGTTGCAGAATCCATAATGCGGACTTCTTTATCTGTTATTAAGATTCTCGGCGCGAAAACCAGGAAGCCCTAATAATTTAGAACAATGAGCTTGTATCAGTTAATAAACATCTAACTAATCGCAATAGTGAGCTGGAATTATTTAATAAACACCTGACTAATTGCAATAAGGACCTTGAATGGCTTAATAAAGATTTGACTAATTCCAACAATAAGATGGAATTGTGTAATAAAAATCTGACTAATTGTAAGAATGAACGTAAATTATTTAATAAACATCTAACTAATTGCAATAGTGAGATACAATTATGTAATAAACATCTGACCAATTGCAAGAGTGAGATATACTTATATAATAATCACCTGACTAATTGCAATAGTGAGATACAATTATGTAATAAACATCTGACTAATTGCAATAGTGAGATATAATTATGTTATAAACACCTGACTAATTATAATAAGGATCTTGAATGCTTTAATAAACACACGATATTCTGATTAGTAATTTTATATGTTCCGAAATTTTCAATTATTTCATAGGTAGATTTAGAAATCAGGGGGTATAGATAGATTTGGTCTGGTTATATTTTTAAGCATTTATCTGCTACCAGTTCTTTTGTTATTTTCAATATCAGAATCAAGGGATAGACTTGATTGTTTTTCAATCTCCAATCATTTTTGTTGGATGACATTTTGTGATATTTAAATGATTATTTACCAAATGATAGGCCAATAGTAAAAGGAGTAAAACTTAATAAATAATTTTTTACTTCCCTTACATGGTCAACGAAGCTGCAAGAAAATTAGTAAGATCCTTTAAAAAGATAAGTTTCATTACAACCAAATATCCAGATGATTATGAGAACGTCAACGAGGAGTACAAGAGGCTCAGGAATGAACTAAATTATCTTTATGACATAGTCAAGTCACTTCAGTCGTACGAGATCGGTGGAACTATGATGAAAAATTTTTCAAACATGACCAAAAAAGTCAGCAAGTCTAAAAGCTTTAAGTTCCTCAACTTTGACGACATGTACACTCGAGCAGCCTTGGTTGGAGAGGAGTTGGCTAACACGACCCACAACAGTTCTATCAAGACGGTGGGCAATTCATTTTCTGAAGCATTTTTACACGTCGCAGAAAACAAAACGAAACTGAATGAAGAGCTTACAAATATTTTAGGGACCTTGAAAGTATTAAAGGATCATTCCAAGATGACTGATACAATAAGGACTAAGGCTTATGAGATGAGATATGATTTGGAAGAGATGAGACAGAACAACGGAGACAAGGCAGAAATCGAGACATTGGAGAAGTCTTTTAATGAAAAATCCGAGGAGGCAATGAAAGGAATGAAAGCATTTATGGGAGAATCAGGCGTATCGGGCATTTTGAAAAAGATCGCTGCTGCTTATAAAAATTTTAACATGGAAGCAGCCAAGTCGCTCGAAATAGTCAAATAAATTAGAGTGAAACATGTAGTTTGATTTATTGTATTTATTAAAATTGTTAGTTGATGTGAGAATATTTAATGATTCTCCTTGATTCCCTTTACTATTTATGTCTGATGGTTCTATAAAGCTATCAAGATTATTCTTCTTTTAATATTTGTTAGTTAGATTTTTGTAAAAATCAAGATATCAATTTTATCTGATTCTTTATTTAAAGGAAATCTCCGTTGATTCTTACTGCTTTATTACACTCCTCTCTTTTTAATTCTTTACTCTGAAAGTTACTTTTCAACGCCTTTAAGGTCTTTTTTTCATTTCTAATTAAAATATTCTTCATGCCTATTTAGAAATTGGCTTAGCCTTGACCGTTAAATGTAGCTGTAGAAATTGCCTCGTTAATTCAAAGACGAATTAAATATGATCTGAGTTTAATAGAAAGATGATTTTCAAGATCTTTCTTGGTTGTTCGATTTTCTGATTTTTGCCATCAAATATAAAAATATAATTTGTTTTCAATATATTTTAAAATTGATGGAAGATCGGTGAAAATCTTATTGTCAAATAGATTTCTAAAAACTCATATAAAAAGATCGGAAAAATATTCAACTAATTGCTCTAAATTCAGGACTAAGCTCCATCATTGCCCTTCAATAACTAAGAGCAACATATATGTTTTATACCCAAAATGTAATAGTTTTGTATCCACTCCATATACAAGCATTTGGAAACTAAAATTCCACACTACACGACTACGTGTTGCATATACCCAAGTGTCACATCTCTACCTTCTAACTACAGACTTGTTTTACAGACAATTGCTTGTTTCCTTATTTTTTGTAACTCATAAAAATTTTCAAGGAGTTAAGAAAGAGATTGCCAATCTTTTAATGGAAGCAGAAAGCTTCCGCACCATATATTAAATGCACGTCATACCACAAGGCAATATGAAGATACTTACCTTTCTGTTCCTGTTTAATGTCATCCCGGACTCGATATGAATAAACTAATTTTTTTATTTTGTTGAAATAGAACAGCAGAATTTATTTAATCAAAGATGAAAAATGAAACAAGGCGTCTGAATCATTTCCAAGATAAATATATGTTGGTTTTGTCAAGTTGTACATTGAACTCTTGAGAAATAGAAGAGATAATTTCTTATTGCTTGTTTATATCTAAGATTATAAATACAATTAATTCTTGATCAATCATCATATCGTATTCATAATTCTAAGTTTTACATTGGTTTATTGAGCTATCAGCTATACAAGCCAATGAAGTTCTAAACACTTATTACACAAATATATTAACAATTCTGATACTAAATATTTTAAATACATGTATCTATTTGCAAAACAAGCATGAGATCAACATTTTAAAATTAAAAGATCATTTATTTTATTTAAAATCCTAATAAGTTCGTCCATATTTAATAAAATTTAAAAACGTAGTCTTTATCAGTTTTCATCCAATCTATCTTCCTTGCTCGGATGTCTTTCAAAATTTGCATAGCAGTTTCATCCTTTACTTTTTTGTTTACTTGCCTTGCGTCTTTCAATCCTTGCATCTTTTCTGTTAATAGAATTATGAATTGATCAAACGTATCAAATTCTGAAATCATATAAAAATATTGAAGATCTCCTTTGTTGAAATAAGGAAAGACTTGCTTAACCATAAAACATGGCTCTATTAAACTTAAATCAACTATTCCTCTCAATACTTCAGAGGCTGTTATTGGAGTAGGTGTTCTTACAAGATTAAAATTAAATTTTTCATTTTTGAAATTTTCTTCAATTTGCTTACTAAGTGAAAATTTACCAGATTTTTCATTACCAAAAATACAAATATTATTTGATTTGATTTGGTTCAAATTAACTAACCACTCAAGGCCAGGAATTTGGCATTCTTCCGCGCAACAGAAAAACAATGGAAATCCTCTTTGCTTGATTATTTCTTCTAGCTTAGTATTCCTGCTTCCCCTTATATCTCTGTAATCTATCATTTGAATAAAAAAGTTCGATCCATCTTCAATAGCCCTTTTTAAATCTGAAATGAAAGGGATTTCTTCAGCTTCTTTAGAATAGTTTTTACTACGAGTCTCCGTAGCTTGAGATATTTCTTGGAGATGTCTCTTTTCATCTTCTGTCATCAGTACAGACTTAGGAATTTTAGTGGAGTTTCTATCATTTTTCCGGAATTCTTTCCTTTCTTTGGCCTTGATTCTAAGATTCTTTTGAGCTCTTTTGGTTTTTCTCTTTTCGGAAATTCTTTTTGACTTCTGCTTGGCCATCTTTTCTTAAAAATTTTTACAAATTTAACGAATTAATAAAACTGAATTCAAAAATTTTATTCAAAATCATGCATTGTTATGGAATGTTGAAGGATGCATTGGATTGTAGTCTGAATGCATAGCTTATGATAATTTTAATTTTGAAATTTAGGATACAAGCAAATTTTGGAGATTTTGGCTGTTGTTGAAGATGAAGCTAAACTATAGCAAAAGCTGGTAATATTCTTGTTGTGTTCATCAGGAGAATATGGCACGACTTAATCTGGCTATTTAGCTAACTATCATGTGATAACACATGACAAATAATAATAAACATTTCTTTAATAATATTTCTTAAAGTGTCTTTAAATAATATTACAATATAGGATATTTCCTGATAATATGCACTTTCTATATAGTGCAGAAACCCTGGCTTTCTATTAAGAATCTGGTTATCTCTTTGTGAATTCCTTAAAAAAATCATAAAAGAAATTAGGAAGGCAATAGTTATCGTGATTTAAGTTTGCAGTTATTTTTTAGAAATTAGATGTGAAATTGGAATATATTTATAATAAAATGAAGTGAAGCCCAATTTTTAGTAATCTGTTTGACAATAAAGTTTTCATCGATCTTCTATCACCTATAGATACATGATGAAAACAAATTGGTTTTTGTAGAAATTTAAATTGGTTTATATTCATTTAGTTTAAAGATCAATCGTATCTTCATATGGATATCAATTTCTGAATGTTGATTCCTGGTCAAGCACCGAGAGATAATTCGTTATAAAACTACTGTAAAGAAATGATTACATTGACTTCATTGCCAGTTTAGTTTAATATATGTTGATTGAATACATATATATATGTGATTAATGCCAAAGATTTTATTCAATCTATAGAAGTGCCTGATATTTATCCCTAATAAAATATAGGAAATTCTGAAGCTTAAATAAAAGCATAGCGATTAAAAATATCATTTTCATAAAGTTTTTTTGTAAAATTGGCTCGATCAATACTAATTAAAACAATTTTTGTAAAACTAATATTTTTAGAATGTTCGTAATGTGATTCAATCGTATTCAGAGCCCCTTTTTAAGATGACATACTTAATTTTAAAATCTTCTAATCAATATTTTTATAATGAGTTTTGCAGTATCACTAATTATTACTGTCAAATAAGCAACCATCTTAATTTATTTAAAGATTATCTCAGTTCAACAATAATGTTGTAATAGGTATTTAGAACTTCATTGATTTATACAGCTGATAGCCCAATAAACAAATGTAAAGCCTAGAATTATTAAGCAAAAAATAAGATATGATGATTGATCAAGAATTAATTGTATTTATAACTGTAGATATAAGCATGTAATAATAAATTATGTCTTCTATTTCTCAAGATTTCAATGTACAACTCGACAAAACTAACAAATTATATTTAAAAAACTTTAATATGTATGTATATATATATATTGAAAGAACCAATCTCCATCTTAGAAGGATCGGTTAAACTTACTATCCTAAATTCCGGGGACAATATTAATATGCCCTGGCGGGCTTTGCTTACTAAGTATCTTTTTTTTTTCTAAATTTTGAACAGCAGTACTAGCTCGTGTACTTTATTGGATTTGCTTTTTTGTGTAGACCCATTTGATTTGTTTTGTAGGATTTGAACCAATACCTCAAGTTTTTCGTTATTATGCGGTCTCAATTTCATACCACTGCACTAAGAAGATTCAGATTTCTTTCTATGTATAATAGATTGGAAATATGTCCCTGCTATATATTAGCCCCCAATTTTTTCATTAAACGGGTTTTCTTATAATTAAAATGACAATTAATCCATTATCAGGGCTTATTGCCTGGATTCACACTTCTTAATGGATTTGAAAAATATATTTTATACCCTTATCAATATCATTTAATAATTTATTTTAAGTATAAATGGATCCAGATCGTCTTCATTCTTTAAGGTCTTTCTTGATTCTTATATAAAATCAAATTCTGTAGTCTCATTCTGTATTGTTTGTTACACAAATGTAGAGGGGATCATTGTATTTTCTTATTTTAAAATATAAACCTATCTTTTCAAGTTAAATAACATATTCATAAAGATGATAATCTGAATGGAAGTTCAACGACAAATATATAGTTTCCTGATAAATAAATGCAGTGCTAATTAAATGTAAATTGTAAAATAAAACTAAAATTTATTCAAAAGTTGAAATGAAAATTTCTAAAATGATTATTTAGGATAATTCAGAGCTTCAAAGGAAAAAAATTATTGCTATTATTTGTTGGTTCACATAATTGTGTTGTTGGAATCATTGTTTGGAAAATTAATTAAAATCGAAGATGATGAGAGGCCATCATTGGCATCAGATTACAAGGTATAGAGAATATGTTTCAGTCTCCACATACATTTTAAACATTCTGACGAGAAACAAATCATTTAAAAGTGATGCCTGCTTTTATCAGCTTCTAATATTTCAAGAACTTTACAATTTAAGATTTTTTTTTAATTAATCAATAATAACTCAAAACGTATCAAAGAAATCTTCAAGTGATCAAGAATTGCAAAAGTATAACCAATCAACATTGTTCTTTTGTGGTAATTTAACGATGATTTTGTTCTAATTAAATAAATAATTAACTGAAAATAATTAGTGCATAGATTTAATTAAATGGAACGACAAACCATACAAGATTGAAAGAATAGTAAATAGAATGGACAATTATCCTTGTATATGAAGTCAATACATCAATTTATTGGCCAACTTAACTGATATCAATCCCTTTAAAAATGAATGAATGAGTATATTGAATATCAATATGTTAGTTAGATCAGGTAGAATTAAATTTACCTTGATTAATAGTATTTGACTGTAATTAATAAAGATATTAATACGGCTTGTGTTATGAGAATAGTAGGGTATATTAACAGATTACAACAATGTTTTTTTGCCAATCATTTTTCATTCATTTCTTTGTGAAAATTCTGTTCTGAACTTTTGAAAATAAATCGCCAGTTAATTTTTTTAGCCCAATGAGTGATTACGGATCTGCGTATACGGATGTGAATAAAGAAATACAATCCATGCTGTCTCTTAAAACAAATATACCGTCGTACAATGAAACACAAACAGATATTTTGCCCTTGCTTGATGCATTGAATAAGACATATTCCGAGATAAACATGGCACTCAAGACAGACAACGTGAACGCTCTAAAGGACATTATTTTACGAAGTGATATAAAAATGAATTTGGTCTGTGAAACACTTTTAGATACACTTCGAAAAACGACTCAAGATAAAAACGATTTATTAAAAGAGAAGGACGATCTGAACCGGGAATTAAACGGTATTAAAACAAGGGAAGCAACACTTAGAATTCAATTAAATAAGACAGATACAGAATTAGAATATAAGAAAAGAAATCTTGATGAGTTAAATAGAGTAATTAAAGATCAAAAGGATAGAATGAATGAGTTCAAAGCAGAAGTAATTAAAAGTAAAAACGAAGTGCAATTTTACAAGGTAAAAATAAATGAAATAGAAAGTTTAAGAAAAAGAGGAGTTGAAAGAATGGAATTATTTGAAAAGGAATGTGAGGGACTGGGAAATATTATAAAAGAGAAAGATGAAGATATAAAGAGATTGTTAGTTGAGAAGAAGGAAGAAGAAGACAAGAATGGTTCCATAAAGACCAGAATGGCGGAATTAGAAAGCCTTGTTGATGTTTCAAATAAAAAGTACGACTCGGCGAACAAGACTTTATCTCTTTGTAATTCTGAACTTAGTAAAATGTTGTGTGAAAATAAAAAGCTGAAAGCTGATTTTGATAAATTCAAAGAGTCGAGTTATTATTATGAAGGATTATATAAGAGCTTAAACAGCCAGAACGGATACTTAAATTCTGAACTGAACAAATTATTGAAAACAACGGAAATAAGCAAGGATGTTGACAGTTACGTCAAGGAGTCAAAAAAGAAAAAGAAGAAATATAAGAGAAAATATCAAAATTTGAAAAATCAAGTCAATGAGAGTTCTCTTTACAAGGACGAGACAAATGACACTCTTATAAACCAGATTGGGAAGTTAGAAAGCAAAAACAAAGAATATTTGGCAAAACTCGAGAAGATTGAAGAAGAAAAGCGAGAAATTGAACTCAGGATTAAAGATTACAAATCCAATAACAGGAAGGATGAATTTATTAAAGAAAGGCGAAGTGGCGAAGAAATAAAAGCAAGAAGGAATATTAATTTAGATGGAGCAAGCAGATTCCATGAAAGGAACGAAGCTGAAAATTTTTCCAGGAATAGAAATACTGAACAAAGAAATGATAAGCTTTACAGCAAATTTGACGATCGGAAATTTGACAAAATAGAAGATTCGACAATCACGACAGATTTTAACTATGAAAGTAATAAGCACAATAACGGAGACATTTATTCCAATGATGCATTGAATCATAAAGGACCAATTAATAATTCTGAATACAAATATAACATTTTTAGTAAAAATCCAAATTTGAATTACATTTCTTCTGATTATAAACCAAAATTCTGGATGGAACAAGAAAGAGACACAAGAAGTCTGCAACCAGAAGTTAATATTATAAAAAAACAAGACAATTTATTTGATTACAATACTTTAAATGGTAACTATAATATTAAGAGCTTTTCTAAGCCTTTGGAACATCCTATGAATAGAGAATGGGCGCCCAAACCAGGTTATAAACCTATTGAATCTACTAAGCCAAACAATGACACCTATTTGAGATTATTTAATCTGGAGAATACTTATGAAGAAAAGAAACCTGACAATATGCTTGGTGGATTTATGGATGGGTTTGATTCAAGCCTGGATTTAAAGAGGAACGACGATCTACCTGAACAGAAACTAGATTTGGAATATAATGTAGACAAGAAATCAGCTGTTGTAAACATGGCCTCAAACAATTATAAGCCAAATATTCTCAAGGAAGAACCTTCTGTTGATTCTATAAAAACATATCACACTTCTTCTACACTTAAAGAGATGATAGCAAGAACTGATAAATTACAACAAAATTTTCAAAAATTAGAAGATAAATTGGATCATATAAATGAGGGAGACACAATTGAGAATGCAGCAAATAAAGTGAAGGCTTATAACAGCTATTATAGTGATTTCAACATAGAATCAAATGATTCAGACATTATTTGATATTTCATGTGATTTTTGGTTTTTTCTACCAATTCCAACATTGCAGATAATCACGCTTTTGATCAAATATT
Organism: Drosophila cyrtoloma; assembly: GCA_035042485.1. Taxonomy (NCBI): domain Eukaryota; kingdom Metazoa; phylum Arthropoda; class Insecta; order Diptera; family Drosophilidae; genus Drosophila; species Drosophila cyrtoloma. Next base: position 9,097 of record JAWNLH010000237.1, on the reverse strand, counting down.
TGGATCTTGTTTAATAAATAAAATCAAAAAAATGTAATTTATTTTAACTAAATTTCTATAAAAAATGTGTGATTGATGAAACTCTTATTGTTAAACGATATGCTAGAAAAATACTAAACGTATCATTGTAACTCTGGCAAAAATTAAACATATCTTTGCAGGTGTTGATATCTACGAGAAAATATATGTTTTATAACCAAAGTGGAATGATTTTCATGAATATAAACAACTTAATATACGAACATTAAAGAACGTCACACAAGACGATTGTATGTTTTTAATCTGAGCGTTGTACCTTTATTTCCTAATAATAGAGTCGTGTTACAGACAACCTTTCCTTATTTTTTTAGAATTTATAAAAATTTTCAATGGTCCGAGATGACTTTAAAATAGAGCAAGAAAGGAATGCATCTTAATATTGTCTTGCGGTATAATAAGCACTTTATAGTGCTGAAACTTGGTGCTCCCATTGAGAGATTGGCAATCTCTTTCTTAACTCTTTGTGAAAAATTTTATGAATTTGAAAAATAAGGAAGACAGCAGGCTGCAGTTGTCTGTAAAACAAATCTGCAGCCATTACTTAGGAGGTAGAGGTGTAAAGCTCGTGCATGAGCATTTACGACACATAGGAGTCCTGTGTAGCATTTGGGTTCGAAATGCCGGGTGGTTCAAGAAAGTGTATGTATATGGAATGGGCACAAAGTCATTACACTTTGGATATAAAACATATATTTTGCTCCTAGTTATCGAAGCCCGCCAGGGTATGATAGTGCTTAGCCATGAATTTTGAACGATCCGTTGAGTGTTTTTCCGATCTTGCCCAGGCCAAGTTTTTTCCATCCAAATGTAGTTTTTAGCATCCCGTTTGACAATAAGGTTTTCACCGATCACTCACTAGCTATCGCCATATAGTGAAAATAAATTCCTTTTTTTTTTATAAAAATTTTCAAGCAATTAAAAAAGAGATAGCCATTCTTTTAATAAATATCAAGATTTTCTGCTGTAGAAATACAAATATGACACAAAATTGTATTCCGGGATTTCTTTTTTTCTCGTCTAATGTCATCATGTACCTCTCATTGAATAAATAAAGTCAAATAATTTAAAAAAAAAAGAAATTTATTTAACTGTGGGCATCTGTTCCTCTTCAGGAGGAAATTTTATTCCCTGCTCAGGTCTTAGGCACCAAAAACAAATCCTGAGCCCACTCTTTCGAGCTTCGGGCAAGCCCTTTTTTATACATGCTGCACCCGCATGCAGTCAAATGATTAAACTTGTAATTATGTTCCAACCTGGATCTTTTTTCAAATGGCAAAACCCCAGTCCTATCATCCTTTACTCCTTTTGTCATCAAACAAGAGTAATGGGTTTGTGTGTAGAAGCTGGGTAATAACCATCCGACAAAGAAGATTGGTAATTTCAGTATTTGTGTTTACTTTTTTAATTGACATTTTTGCAATATGAACGCGAAGTTCTGTTATCAAATTACCGACATATTCACACAAGCTTTAATTGCTGGTCAATTTTAACATTGTTATCAATTAAGACCGAATAGAAATAAATAAATATCTTGATTCTAAATGTTCTACCTCTAATTCAATATTTTCAAAAAAAAGTCTGACAAAATTGGAATATTTACTTGTATTGTATTAGATGTGATACAATAATCAATATTTCTTCTACATATATATATTAAAATTTTAGATGTTATAAGTATTATGAAGCTAGTGAAAGAATAAATTTATTGTATTTCCAGAGATGTTGAATCAATAAGTTAATTTGGATTTCATGTCACAGTCTAAACCCTGCTTTATTTTAATTTGTAAAGATGAGGTTGCTAACTAATCTGTTATCATCTTGAAGCCTTATTCCTTTTGCTTTCTTAATACAGCTAAAGTTCAAAGAGTATTCAAATTTTGAATAACAAGAATTTGAAAGGTATTTTTCTTTAATATTTGTAAATTGATTTTTCCGAGCAGGCGCAACGGATAAATTGAATTATCTTTGGAATAAAAATTTTTAAAGCCATCATTTAAATTTATTTACTTGCTCTTTAAGATCATCTCAGATGAAATAACAAAAAAAAAGGAAAACGGTTGAAAATAATGAATTCAATGTTCTGAAACAAGTGTAAAACAACGAGTGTGGAATTTTTGATAAATAAATCTATTAAAATTCACCCATGATTTCACCTGCAACAAAAAATAGTTTGGAGGCATTGCAAGACAAGATTGATGATAATACTAACGAATATGTAGAAGAAGATTTTAAACTCAAATATAAAAGTCACAAAAAAATACAGAGTGTACTTGATGAGAGAGACGAGATCTTCTTGAATGAAATGACTCAGGAGGAGCTTAACGAATTCTATAAGACAGTAATAGAGAATTTCGAGCCAATCGGGGACTTCTTCCCTGTAAAAAATAATAATAAGGATGTATCATTTTTAAGAATGCTTAAAGCCGAGTATTTGGAATCAGGTAGAATGAAAGTGACACTAGAACTTACTGAGAATGAATATGTGGAAAACAAAATTCTGACTAAAACAATGCATCTTGGATATTCTAAACCAGAAACAACAAAAATTGCATGGAAATCAGACAAGGGGCGATGCCATTTATTTGAATTCTTTGAAAACGGTGAAGATGATTTCGAATCCTTCGATATATTCTATGAATTTTACATGAATATGTATTTTTTAGCTCAAGATTTTAGTCAAGAAGAATAAATTATTTTTTAAATTAATGTAAATATTATATTTAATATTAATCAAATATCAGGTTAGCATATTATTTTGGTTAGGCTAAGCCTTTTTCATAGAATTATAACTTGGTTTTGTCATACGAAAACATTATACAAAAAAACGCATTTATTAGAGAAGTAATATTGGGAAATATAAATTCACTTGTCTCTGATTTTTGTAAGATTCTAAATCGGGTTTGGTCCTTTGTTAGATTAGCTTGACTGTTAGTCGGTTTTCTGTATATGTAGCAAGCTCATGTATGTGAAATGAATAAAAGTTCTTGAAGATTCAACCTATTTGAATCTCTTTGATGTAGATGTCAATGTCTTTACCAACCACAAAATGAAATCTCTACGGATATATACCCTTGGAATGGAGGTGAGTATTCTTATCTTCAAGAGTTTTAGTTAGTAAATTAATTTTTTAGATGCCAGTCGCTGGACAGAACCTAATCTCCCATATTTACTATGATTTATATTCTTTGTGTTGCCATCACGATTATATCTAGTGATCAAAGGTCATTATACTATGACTATTACAGACCAAGAATTTATCTATTAATATTTTACTGAGAATTGCAATAAAAACTCTAATATTAAAAGTAGAAATCTCCTTAGTTGCCTGATCAATACCACGTCTTTTGTAGATAATGAGATAAGAACTGAGTTTGAGAAAGAAGACCTTTGTAGTAGTGCGCTAGTCAAGGGAGTACAAAAATACACTAACAAATTGATTTTTCTAGCAAATTCTTAACTAATACTTTGAGACTGATCTATCAAAAGAAAATAAAATTCATAGATGATTTTTGGAAGAATAGTCAAGATGTTTTTTCCTTGTTAATTAAAGCTAGTTACAGAAGATCTTTTGAGAACAGTTCTTACTACTGTAATATCTTTGCTCAAGTCAACATTCGTTTTCTATTCTATGAGACATTGAAGATCCTGTGGACATTATTCAATTTCATATTAATTAGTTTTAATCGTTCTTTGAATCAAATGCTTTGGGTGACCGGGCAATCCTCTTGCTGTTGGTCTTTCTATCGTATAGTTAACTAAAGAATAATCAAACTTGAGATAATATGAAAATTTATTTCATTATATATAGACTATATTGATAAGAAAGAATCAACAAATTATTATCCAAGAGGACATTAAGCTAGTGCGAGGTATGAAATATCCTACTACGATCTTACTCTATACTATTACACTCATGGTTTTGAAAATTGGGTTTTCTATTAAGAACCTGGCTAGCTCTTTCTTGATACCATGAAAATTTTTATATGTGTAAAAAATGAGGTAGACTGCAGTTATCTATAACAATAGTCTGATACTATGAGAAGGGATACAACAACCGTGCTCTATCATTTGCGATGTATGGTCGTCGTGTGTGGAATGTATCGCTTGTTCTCAAAACTCCTGGTGGTCAATACTTATATATGGAATACTCTCATAAATCACTCTACTTTGAATATATAACATATAAGATATTAGTTATCGAAGGACGCCAGGATATGATAAGTTAAATGCTTGTTCTTGGCTGGGCAAAATTCTTAGTAACCAGTTATAAAATAAGGTCTTCAACAATCACTCATTAGCAAAATAAATATTATGAACATAAATTACTGTCAGATGGATATCAGGGATTCATCAATCTAGCAGACACAATAAAATCTATTGAATGCAGGACTGTAACTTGATAGTTTAAAATTTTTACATCTTTGAATAAAATTTCAAAAAATAATTCATTAGTTTGACTTCAATACAGTTCCATCTGGTTCTACCTTTGAATCCCTATAAAGGCATTAATAAAAATGAAATAGTAACCGAAAGTATAGATCTATCTGAGATTTAATTTATCAATACTCACCTGATATTTTTAATACAATGATAGCTACAAAATAGAAGAATCCTTTATTGCACAATAAAAATGCAAATTAGTCTAAGGAAATCCAAAGAAACTAAAAACTAAGTTTGGAGCAGGGTCAAACTGATATAAATGAATGGTTGATTTCATTAATCAAATGAAACATAAAGCTAAGCAATAAGACGACACCTTTATTCACGAAAAAATAAGCACCCGTATTGAATAACTATCAGGAAATTGTCGACGATCTAGAAGCAGATGATATCGTATGCTAGATAATGAATACATGAGATGACACAAAAGAATTGCTAAATTCATTTATTACCGATTATGTGATAGATTTGATTTGAATTCTTAAGAAATGCAAAGCTCATTCAATTTAAAAAATTGTTAAGCAAAAGTAGGTATAATAATTAAAATTGATATTAAAGTTGTGCATAACTGATCAGATGTATTAATATTCGATATAATGAAAAACTTATAATGAGATGGAATAAACCATCTTGATCAATTAACTCTGACCGAAGTGAAAATTATGGCTTAAAGGCTATCGAAATATCTATGGTTTGAAAATGATTAGTTAAATTATTTTATAAGTTATGCTCTTGATGTGATTTAGTTCAATTAGATATAATCATTCCAAAAATATTGGGCCAATCTCTAATCTATCTTTGATTCAAGATACTTCAAAACATTTCTGTTGAACGTTGGTAAATGCATTAAATATGTGTTTCTCATTAATAGATTGAAATAATATCAGCTTTTCGATATGAATTGTGAGTCACTTTGATGATGTAAAGTCAAAGAAAATATTTATTGATCAATTTTAATATAAAATATTTTATCGTAGGATGATTATAATTCTTGAATACATGAAATTCAATATCTGTAGTCTCAAATATATCGAAGTATTAAACCAATAATGTCAAAATTTTAAAAGAGATTTGTAATAGTCATAAAGGTGTTTATTTATTTGTAGCTCTTTAGACTGCTTGAAACATGATGTATCAACAATTACAATTAAATGATATATTATCGACCAATTTTGGTGTTGGATCAGACTCCGTGATTTCGTATACCTTTATTCACCATTATATACATTTATTGATCTTTAATAACTTCAATATGTTGAAGCCCTTCATCAATTTTATCTTTAAGCTTTGAATTCACACAGTCGTATGATATAGAATTAATAGTTGCTTTGTCTCATTGGATAAACATCTTATTTTCACATCGAGATGTCGCATTTTGCATTCATGAAATCTTGGTCATGGAAGAAATTGTAATCAAGCAGCAACCATTATTTAATTATTAAAGCAATTTCACTTGATTTGAAATTTCTTTAACATTTTCATTTAAGTTAGAACACAAAGGATGAAAGAAAGTCACTTAACAATCTTTAAATCAAAATAAATTTGAGATTAATAATAAATGAATCTTGTTACACTGTTATTTCATAAGGCAAATCATCTATATGTAAGCTTGTTCAGTCAATAATGAAAAGATATGTAAACTGTAGACTTTTGCGGGCTTGCCGGCAGTAAATTATTTTAATAAATATCTCCAAATTTCTTTCAAATCAGTGACTATTTTTCTTGCTAGGAAATGCTTTATTTTCTAATATATCAGGGTTTTCCATTTATTCATATTAAAAACTATTTCATCGAATTGACAATGCTTCATTTTCTGATATATCAGGGATTTCCATTTACTTTTTGAACTATTTTCGTGGCTTGAGTGGATAAGGTAATAAGTAATGATAACAATTCAGTCTGAAGATTTTGAAGACAATTTTGTTTCACTCATTGTGCAGAATGCCTTGTAGTCAATTTATTGGGCCATTTAGCTGTTCTATTGAATAGATAAAGGTTTAAACACTGACACACGTGTTTAATGGCTTGTTTATAATTAATATCATGAAGTCTTCTGACAATATGATTTAAGGAAGTAATGATTATCAACAAATATTTGACGTTACATGTAATTTCATCATCGGTATAATTAAATGCCTATCAATAATTGGGAGGTCAATGGATTTTGAAAGATCTTGCTTAGTGAAAACATTACATATTTATAATGATCAGTTATTTAAGATTGATTCAGTATAATTTTTCAAATTAGAAAAAGAGATACAATCATTAAAAATAGATAAAAAATCCAATTAAATATACTGGTCTTGCTATTTAACTTAAGAATTTTATAATATTTTTAATTCAAGTTATCAAGAATTTTGAAATTAAATATTTTAATAATAATTGTTCAATTTAGACGATTGCTTTGAGGAAGCTATTAAAGAAATTTGTGCACTTGTTTCATGCTCTTCTGTTTATACATTAATGAAGAAGATTGAAACAATCATCTTGCTAAGTATGATTATTCGATTATTGAAAAGAAGAATGATGTGTAAAGTAGTAAAATTTAATTCCTCTACATTTATAGCTAAATAACTTTCCAAAAGATCAAGTAGTACCTTTATCTATGACTAAAACAATCATTCCCAAATATTATTTAAAAAAGAATTTATTGATCATTCGATCAATTTTTAAAAATTTTTAATATTCAACGATTTAAATTCAAAAATAAAAACAAATGGATGTCACAGTAAGAAAGCTTGTCCAAACACCAATATTATTTGTAAACTTCATAATAGTTTGATTCTTTTCAGCTTTCTTAAAATAATTTATTGAAGTATTTATAGATGAAACTGATTTAGAATTGATTGAATTAAAAAAGATATTTGATCAAAATAATTTTTAATTTATTTACATTTTCGCAATAGAAACTATCAAGACTGTAATTTTATTAGGAAATCTCTTGGATTTGTCAGAGTAATATTTTCTTTGAAACCGAATAAAACAAGAAAACTTATTCAAATATGATTAATCTCTTCGTTTTTATTGTATTTCATACTAAATCCAACAACCATCATGCTGCAAATTTCAAAAATTTGAATATCTGGTCAAGTATTCCAATAACTATTCCTACTTTGATTTCATATAATCATTCTCCAATATAGATGAAAATAAAAATTTTTAATTCTTGCAAAGAATAATAGGAAAATCCGAAATAACGAATAAAGGAACTTAGTAAGCATTTATTCAGAATGATCAAGCTCCTTTGCTGTTGCAAGATTATTTTGAATCTAAATTTGAAGATCGATGATAATTACAAAGATTCGATTTTTTAGCTGTGAATAATCTATTCATACTTGAAGACTTTGACATCCTGACTATTCATTGAAAGGCAATACAAGATATTGTACATATTTATTAAATTCTATTTTTTTACTTCATTATTCAATTACTTATTCAAAAATTGTTATAGTTATTGCCACAACTTCAACACATCCTGATTTCTATGCAACAACAGAGACTGAGATATTTAATCAAAAAAATGCCAGTTGAATTGAGATCATACTCAATTAATTTTCAACAATGATAAAAAAATATTTTCTACATTAAAAACTTTTAAAGATTTCACTGTAGATGAAAGTAGTATCCATCTTTTATCAATAAATTAAGAAAATAAATGTTAATTAATTATTATAACAACCATTTATTTTTTTCTGTTCATGAAATTTATTTCGAAATCTAATTTATTGATTCGATTAAAACTTACAAAATCAATTTGTTCAATTTTTTAAGATGTTCTCAAATATATTTAGTAGATTTTTGCGGAAAGCTCCAGAAATTTAATTAATAAAAGAACTAATTAAACTCAAACAAAAAATTTCAACACCAGAATAATATTTACAACATCAACTTAACAATTAATTCACCTAGGTCATTTGGTCTGACTAAGACACAAGATCTCTTCATAAATATATTTCCAATAATACGATTTTATTTAAGTAAAGGATAGAATGACAAATAAATTTAGTTACAAACGAAATCCTTTGATTTCCCCTTCTGCCATCGGCTCTATTATTTCAATCATCCTTGTCATCCCCGTATAAAGATTTTCATTTTCGATGTTTCCAGTAAATAGTAAAATCTTTTTAATTATTTTCCTGACGTAAATAAATTTATTTGTTAAAATATTCAAAAGTGTTCAAGGAATTTAATTGAGAAGAAAACAGTTTGTGAACATGTCTCGGCATCTTTGATTTTAATTAGATCGTCTATTTTTTCTCATTGGTTAATATCAATAATTATCCAGTTTTTAATTTAGTGATAAATGGAGAAATTTGATTGGTTGGTTTTGGTATAAATTTATAAAAATTTTCAAGGGCATGTTCTTGAGAAAAGTAACTAGTACATTGGCATTCCTGATGAATTTGTCTAGCTTGAGAGCAACCGAAACAACCGCCATCAAAGAAGTGTATCTTGGAATCGATCTTGGAACCACATTCAGTTGTGTGTGCATGTTCGACCCTAAGAGCCAAAGTTACGAATTCCTGACTTATGATTTCCCCGATCAAAAGATCATGCCTTCAATTCTGTATTTCCATCCAGGTTTGAAGGAGAATGAGGAGACAGTTTGTGATATTGG
>JAWNLH010000236.1:0-18566 GCA_035042485.1 Drosophila cyrtoloma | reverse complement strand
GAAACAGGAGTACCCTTCTCCAATATCTCAGTGTCAAAGAGTAGATGAGTGATCGTTCCTGTAATTTTTGAAGAATAAATTTCCCTTTCAATAACGTTCTTCTTCATTCGAGTCGACAAATCAATATTGTTATTAACTGAACAAATTTCATTATCACTATTTGGAATCTCAATTGTATTTTCATCTATTTCAGTTTCTATTAAATGGAAACTATCATATAACTTATCCTCATTGATCACCTTTGTATTTTTATGATCATTAATATCTATTTTAAGTTCATCAATACAGATCATCCTCTTATTACCTGGATGCTTCCTAGCTTTGCTAATCAAGCTATATTTCTGTGTAACTAAATATTTATCAAATATGAGTGCTGTTTCAACGTTTCCAGAACTTAAATAATCCACTGCGATGAATTTAATACCATCAATTTTCTTAAAGTAAGTTCTAAATAAATCATTTTTGAATATGTATTGGACATCTGAATCATTTTCAAAATCTACAAATAAAACGTTTCTCTTCGTGTAAAAAATAAGAAATTGCTTGTAGACAAATGCACCAGCGATTTCTATGGGAATCCCATCTCCTGGATACATTTTGTATTGCATTTTACCATCATATAAGTCAAAATATAAGGGAAAGCATTTTCCATCTACGTAGATATTAAATATATCCGAGTTTCTAGTTATTAATTTTGAATCTATAACGCCAATTATTTTTCCCGTTCCCAAATTTTTGAAAACTTTTAGATCCGTCGTTTGTATTAAATCGTTGTTGTTTTCTATGTATATCTTATCACCAGCAGCTATATTTTGATTTTCAATCCTGTAAAGCATTTTCTTATATTTAACGATCCTAGAATTAAATTTCAGCTTGTGATTCTTGTAAAAAATTGTTTTATCTTTTCCCGAAATTTTACAAATGTTGATTTTATTATTCATAGGGTATTATTCTAAGACAAAGATATAAAAGAAGAAAACTGAAAATCAACTGATGCATTATTTTAATGATAAGAATATAATATTTAATTCGCTTATGGACTGTTAGTCAGTATAAAACAGATTTCAGAAAAGGAAATTATGAAATATTACTGTCCTGGATTTCTCATTAAGATCAGAAACTACCATGCAATATATTACTCTAAGGTCTAAATAATTAAATGTATATAACCAATAGTTATAAAATAAAAAACTTAATAAATGACATGTGAAGTACAAAACAACGTAGATGATGTATTGTATTTGCCACTTTGATAAGTTCGAATCTGTCTGAAGATAATAATTGAACTGGAAGAACCTATTTATTGAACATTTCAAATGAAAGCAATTTGTACTTCAAGATAATTATAGTGAATACTTTGATTGATCTTTCTAAGGTGAATTGAATACAGTCTTCAACAATGAATTTCAGTAAACAGTTAAGACATAAATACTTTAAGTTTCTAGAACAATATGATAAATTCAGTTTTCTAATTTTAGATAACCTATTCAAAACAGATCTATTCTATTTCATATCTTATATTAAAATTTAAAGTGTGCATTTTCGACAATAAAGTATTTAAAAACTATATTGGGTTGTGCTTTGAAAACTCAAATCATCGTATGAGATTAGAAATTTAGATTGTTGCAAAGTAATATTTGACTTGTTTTGAGAGTATAGACGATGTCTCAAACAATTAAGAACAAGCTAGCAATTTAATGATTCATTTCTCTATTATTTTTGCGATAATTATTTCGAACCTCATTGGTTTATATATCTCAATAAACCAATGCAAAGCCTATGAAAGCAATAAATACGATATGATGATTTCTCAAGAACCAATCGTATTTATATCTACGAATGTAAATACGGAATTAGTCAAATAAATTATGTCTTCTACTTCTCAGGATTTAAACGTACAACTCGACAAAAGTAACAATCATCATCATTATTTTTCATAGTATTATGATTTTGTAATCCAAATAATTAGACATCCTTTACTTTCCAGACCTGCTTGATTAAAAACCTGCCCAGAAATATGGTATGATAAAAGTCATTTGAATAATTATCAAGCCTATATAAAATATAATGGAACGAGATATTATTAAGGGAAGTATAGAATTACACCAATCCTTTAAAAGCAGTTTTTAAGAAGATTCTTTAGCACGAAAAAGCCAATTCATTTCACTATATTTTTATATGTAATATGCTGAGTAATCACTAAAAATCTCATTGTCTAACTGAATATTAAAATGTCTACTCATTCGGGATAGACAAACTAGGTTCAAGAAAGAAGAAAAAACACTTAATAGATCACTCTAAATTTAAGAAAATTTAATCATACCTTGGAAAACGTTGATATCTTGGAATAAACGCGTGTTTTACATCTAATGTGGAATGATTTCATTATATATACAATCATATATCTTGAACTCCCAAATTTTAAAATCAAAAGCAACAGAATGATTCTATGTCCAAATGCTCAAACACAAAAGTTACATATATATCTTCCAAGTAGCGAATCTAGTCTTCCCTTTTTCATTTTAATAAAAGATTTCAAAGCGTTAAGAAGCCACCACCTGACTCTGGATATAAAATCCAAATTTCTGTACTTAAAATTTCAACTCTTCTTTAAGATTATATTTAGGAGCTTTTCTTGTACAATTTAATGTCATTTTGAACAGTTTAAATATTAATAACTAAAAAAAACTAGAAAATATGATTTAATATCAAATGAGTTATCATTGATTTACAACTGCAAAGTGAATATAATTCCATACGTAATGACTTGATAAAGAAATACCACAACAAGTATAGTAAAGAGATAGGAATTGAGTCAAAAGTCGAAGAATACATCCAGTCTATTGTACTCCAGAAGACTCTGGGCATCGAAGAGGCGGACAACCATGTGAGTCTTGAGCAATTAGTGCACAGATCATCCGGTGTAGACAAGAGCCTTGACACAAAATCAATCAAAGAGTAACTATTAGATTGCCAATTAAATAAATTCTTTGTTTATAACTAATTTTTAATTATATTTGTCTTAAAGCGATCAACAATAATTGACTAATTAGTAACGAAATATAATTATATTCCCATTAAAATTGTCCAATGTACATTAATAATTTTCAATAACTGTATGATTGATCAGTTAAGATGAAAATACGAAAATCATTTAATAAATTCTTTTTTAAATAACAATACTGCTTAAGTATACAATAATATTTAAATAAGGCTGAAATCTGATCTAGACTCATAATTCAATAGATTGGTATGTTATTATTAATTATTCAAATAAATTCAATCAAAATAAGAATGCATGGTTAAGACAATAAATATACGTATTTTTATACTTTTCTGATGATGGCAATAAATATAATTTTTAATTAAGATAGGTCAAATTAGAACTTAAATTTTAACTGTTTAAATACTAGATTTGACATTAATATTTCCAGTGTCTATATATCAATATAAAAGAATTGGTTTAGTTTAAATAAATTTCTAACTGAATTCTAATTTATTTTCTCTCTTTGAAATCTTTCAGCTCAAAAATTTTGTCAGCACTTTTTATTTATTTTTCTATTTAAAAATCTGTCGAAAAATATTCCTTTTATGGAAGAAAATAAGAATGAGATTCCTATATCTTTAAGTGAAGCGCTTAATCTACTTCTTCCTCTTAAATCAAGGCATACAAATATCAAGTCGGAATCTTATCAGATATACAACAATACGATTGAATATCTCGAGTTATTTTCTCGAATCAAGAATAAAAACGCCTTACAAGATTTAAGAGCGACTTTAGGTGACTTAGGATTTAATGACGAAGAAATTGCAGAATTTGGCACTATTCTTCCTATCACTTCGAATGATGCTAAAATATTAATTCCAAGTCTTGTGAGGTTGAGTGATGAAGTTATAGAAAAAGCAGTTGAGAAGGTGGAAACAATATTAGATTGATATATTACCATGTTATTATTTCTATCACGATATAATTCAACAATGCCCTACTTCTCAAAACTATTAAATATCTTTCTTCTGACTTTAAATTCTAAATAAACCTTTAAGGTCTAGATCTTAAATCTATGAATTTTCTAAATAGATTTAATAAGTCTTTTCAAATAAAATCACTTAGTTTTAATCAAGGAATAAAAAAAGATTTATATAATTAGTGAACAATCATTTATTGTGATCTTTTCTTCATTTGAAGGATATAACTAGCGAAAATATATACCAAATTCTTGGCTGTTTTCAAGATCAAATGATTAATTTATTTTTAATATCATAGAATTATGTTCGAGATGACTTTAAACTAGAACAAGAAAAAAAAACGAAACAAATAGAAGCGCCTGTGCCTCTATAGGAGGAAATTTAAACCGTCTACTGAGATTCTGGGCACTTAGAACAAATCCTAAGCCCACTTTTTCGAGCTTCGGGAAAGCCCTTTTTTATCCATGCCGCTCCACACACACACACACACACGCATGCAATCATCCAGCCCACCTTCCCTTTTTTCGGGTTTTTCTTTTTATGAGTCGGCTGGCTGGCTGTGACGTTCTGATATAAATTGTTATTGGTTTCACACACACAAGTGTATTACTTATCCTGGCAACCACGAAAAGGCTACAGTCATCTCACTTACGACAGATTCAGCCCAGAAACTAGAGCAAGAAAGGAAAGCATCTTCATACAGTTTTGCGATATAATAAACACTTTATGGTGCTGAGAATTGGTGCTCCCATTAAGAGATTGGCAATCTATTTCTTAACTCCTTGTGAACATTTTTTTGAATTTTAAAAATAAGAAAGATAGCAAGGCTGCAGTTGTCTGTAAAGCATGTCTGATGTTAGGAGTTAGAGATGCAATTTTCGAGTTTTTAAGACACATAGGAGTCCTGTGTACCTTTTTGGGTTCTAAAATTTTGTATATGGATACAAAGTCATTCCACTTTGGGTATAAAACATATATGTTGCTCCTAGTTATCAAAGCCTACCAGAGTATGATTGGGCTTAGCCCCAAATTTAGAGGCATCCGTTGAATGTTTTTCCAATCTTGCCTGGGACAAGATTTCTCCATCCCTTGAAGGTGGAGTTTTTAACAACCCGTTTGACAATAAGATTTTCACCGATCACTCCCTAGCTATAGAAATATAGTGAAAACAAATTGCTTTGTTTTTCATTCTTTTATGCCTTGACCATTCAACATTTTTATTTAAAGGATCTTGATATACCAAATGAATTAGCAAAATTTTTACCCCTAACAAATTCATAAATAATGTAATTTCATCAGACCTATCATTGAAGTTTGTAGTAGCATTATGTATTGACATATTTATCTGTCCTTCATTGTGAATTAGTTTCAACAAATAGAAATTTATATAACTTAAGGTATTACAATATTAAGATGTATTAAAACATTAAGCTATTTGTTTTAAATAAATATTTGAAGAGCTAAAGCTTGTAAGTGAATCAGATTCTCGAAAATTTTAATTATAAATTTTTATTTTCTAAAAATTCTAATAGATTAAATATTTTAATATTTCACATGTGATTGTGTGTGCTTGCTATCTTTTTCTCCAACCAATCCGCTAAAATTCTTAATTTCTTGTATTTTTCACATGTCGGATGATTGCACTGCCCATCTTCTATAAAAGAACTACAGAATTTACAAACCTTAATATTTTTAAATCTATTCTCTTTAAGTGCATTTTTAATCAGCTCTCCATGCACAATCAGGAGGCTGTGTATTTTTTCTATATTTTCCGTCTTGAGAGATTTTAAATCAATCAACTGCTGACATTTCGTTATAGCTTCGAGGTGTGAAGAGTCCAAAGGCTTTTTGTGAAGAATTCCTGTGTTGATTTCGATTTTTTTGTCAGTGTCCCGAATTATCATTTTGAATTTTGCCAAGACTTCTTTTTCAAATGAAAAAGGTGTGCTTTTGCATTGATAATTTTGTCTTTCCAGTTTTATGTGAGCCAACGGACACGGTTTTGTAACATTCTCTATATAAAATTCTTCGTTAGGACAAAATCCTACTGTGAAAAATTTGCAGTGATCATTATCCATAGGCTTAAAAATTTTATCGTTTAAGAATTTACTTGAAATTTTCTAAAAAAATTAAAATAAATTCTTTTCTTCGCGGGAAAAAAGTAGACTCAGTAGATTCGATTTGTTTGTAGATGATAAAAAAGAAAGAAACAAACCTTTTTATTTTAATTAGTCGTGATATATCAACTCATGTTTAAAGAAAACCAGAATTAGAATTAGATACCTGACGAATTATCTCAACATTATGAATCTAAATTTATATCTCTTTGGTTGAATTGCCACCAAACCCTCCTCATTTTCTTAAAATTTAGATATCACATCAGGTATGCATTAAGGATCTTGATTACTAAACTGTTACTATTATTCAATAAAATTTATCTATTAATATATAATGTTAATTTTGTCGAGTTGTATATTAAACTCCTAAGAAATAGAAGACATAATTTATTATTGCATATTAATATCTAGAATACGATTGGTTCTTGATCAATCCTTATATCATATTCATAATTCTAGGCTTTATATTGGTTTATTGAGCTATCAGACAATCAGATATATAAACCAGTGAAGTACTAAACACTTATTACAATATATAATTTTACAACATTGCAATATATTTGTGTAGGTCGGTATTTTTTTATTTGAAAATTCGTTCAATCCGGGCTATTGACTAAAAAAAAAACGAAACAACTAGAAGCACCTGTGCCTCTATAGGAGGAAAATTTAAACCTCCTACTGAGGTCCTGGGCACTTGGAACAAATCCTAAGCCCACTCTTTCGAGCTTCGAGCAAGCCCTTTTTTATCCATGCCGCTCCGGCACACACGCATGCATTCATCCGGCCCCACCTCCTCTTTTTTCGGGATTTTTCTTTTTATAAGAAGACTGTGACGTTCTGATATAAACTGTTATTAGTTTCAAACACATAAGTGTGTTACTTATCCGGGCAACCACGAAAAGGCTACAGTTATCCGTCTTACGACAGATTCTGCCCAGCAGGCCATTGACTATCTTTCTAATCTTTACTTACTAAGTGCATTTATTGCACTCATTAGGATTCGAACTTAACTACCAATTATAAAATCGATTTTCCTGAATCGAGTTGTGAGGTTGAAACTGTTTTATTTGAAATCTTTTTGTGAAGCTCTGCTGCACCCATTAATGATTTCAAATGAGAATCAAAAAATTGTAGAAATTAGTAAATTCTTAGAACTGAAAAAAGAGAGCCATGGCCATGAAGTTTTGTACAAATTTTCAACGATTCAGGAGCATTTTGACTTGATTGATATAAAAATATTTTATTTTCTTAATTTAGATCGAATTTTAAATATTTCTGATGAAAAAATAACGATTAGTGAAATTTTTTCAAAACTGGAAAGGTTATTGAAAAAATATGACGATTCTTTTTATTGCGCCGTTTTAATTAATAACTTCATTATCAAGAATCAACTGACATATAATTATGTCAGAGATGATACTGATTCTACTCCTTATTTTAGTGGGCTTGAAGATTTAGATTTTCTTGATTTTAAATATCCTATAGAATTGAGAAAATTACAATGTATTAACCAAGGTTTAATATCGCCGATATTATTTGATGTAGATCCCAAGCTAGTTGTGTTGTCTAAACAAACTTATTTATATTTACTAAACAGAAATGTTGAAATTCACAAATTAATGAATTTTGATGTAACGAAATTGGAATTTAATTACATCTTAAAATTAATAGATAAAATCATGAAAGATACGACATTTCGAAATGCCTGTAGATCTTTCATAAAGGCAAATGGAATAAGTTCAGCGACTTCTCAAATAGTAGCTTCAATTCTTCATATAAACAACAAATCATCAAATGTAGATTATTCAACGGTATTAAAATTATATTGCAGGAAACATTTTAGCAGTCTTTACATTCCTTTTAAAGGGTTTAAAAAATTTTTTGATCTTTCAAGATTTGAAATGTATTTTTATTATTTGAGCAATAAAAAGGATTTGGATTTTGATTTAGAAGATATCTTGGAATTTTTTACAAATAATGATTCAAGTCAGGAAATTTGCGCAGATTCAAGTGATTTTCGTAACGATTTCACTTCTTCTTACATTGATGAAAATAGATTGCACAGAACTGAACAAGTTAAAGACTGTAAAGAGTTATCAAAACTAAACAATTCCACTTTCAGTTTAATTTCGTCAATAGAACCTTTAAATATTAGAGAGAAAGAAAGATCCATATACGCTGAAGTATTAAATTTATTAATTAAGTCAAAGAAACCTGTTACCTTTAATTACGATATCTTGAAGCATATAGAAGAATTGAAAGGTGAGCCTTATTATTTATCTTTCTGTAAGAAGTATAAAGAAGACTTAATTAGATATGGCATTTTGATCAATGAAACTGATCTTAATATAAAATCTTTCAGCATATTAAATAATACAGAAAGTATAGAAAGGCGATTAATTGACTTTGATGAAATAGGAAATGACCAAGAAAAGTGCAACAAATTACTAGAAAGTTATATTAAACAACACGATATAAATTTACTTTCAAAGTATTTCCTGATGAACCTCAACTATTCCGTTGAAATTGTTAATTTCTTTAAAATTAATTATAATTTAATAAATTCAACGGTAACAAGATCATTAGTAATATTAAAGTTGGGAATGATCCTCGACCTAGATCTTAAGCCATGTGAGCTATTGAAAATATTGAAGCAAACAAAAATATATTATGGCCTGAAACTTTATATTATATATAAAAAGGTACAAGCGAGATACATTAATTCTTTGCTTGAAGAAATACATTGTTCTAAGAATTTAGATCTGCTTCACTGCTTGGATTTGGAAAACAACAAACCGACACAAACCTTCTGCATTGCACTCATCAAATTTTTGTCTGAGAAATACGAATTTACATATTATTCAAGCGTTATCATAAAATTTATAACGTTTAAAGAAGTAAACATTGTCTTAGAAGTTCAGAACAATGTTGTAAAATTATTGAAGAGCAATTTCTTTGATGAATCATATTTACAAGCTATTGAAGAAATTTATAAGAAACTATTAGAGTATTCAGATAGTAAAATTAGAAAAAATAATGATAAAATTTTATCGTTGATAACTGAAAATTGTAAATTATTGGGAAAGGAAGTATTGATTGGAAATCTTAAATAAGAACAAATGAAATAACTGTCTTCAAGTAAGATGTGAATAACATTGACCTTAAATAATTTAAATAGTGTTTGGTTTATAGATTTGCTCAGCCTAAGTGTTTTTTAGATGAAATATGTCTATTATATCAATAATTGAACAATATAATACACGATCAAATGAGAATTAAATCTTTTAAATTGTTATTCATTGTAAATAATTATACATTCAGGTTTAGATAAGCAAATATAGTTTTTAGACCAAAGATTTCAGATTGCTCATATTCTGAATTACCATTTCATGATATTTAGTGGTGTTTATTTATTTAGTCAGAGATTGTTACGAAATAATTTAATAAATAAGATCCATTTAAGAGCAGATTTTATAATCAAATTCTAACTAGCGAGATGATAGTACAAAAAATGAAGCCTTAACGTTTTAATAATATTCAATTGCTTTGTTTTTATTTGAGCTTAAGAAGAGAGAATCTTTAAATGACATCCATATAAAGGTATAACTCATACCAGTTCTTATAGACAGTATGAAGTATTCAATTGTATTCACAGAAAATTTTTAAATGAAATTTTTTGATTTTTTTACTTATATAAGACATACATAAAAATGGGTTTGGAAAAAAATGAACAATTTGAAGAAAATAGTGAATTATCTAGACTGTAATAAGACTTACATAAATCAACAACTAGAAATATATTTATCAGAACACAACCCAGTGAATTATCTAGACTGTAATAAGACTTACATAAATCAACAACTAGAAATATATTTATCAGAACACAACTCAGTGAATCATCTAGACTGTATAGAGATTCCATGGCAAAACATATCGTACTAAAAACATCCAAAAATTTTTATTAAAACTTTTCTATTGCCAGTCTGTTGAATCAATAAAATTTCAATTAGAAACTTGTATTTGTGTTAGTCAGACGTTGATCTAATTGTCAAATTACTTAAATGATTTTCAACAAATTAAAAATGTTCTTCCATTAAATGTCTCATTTTTTAATTGTGAAACTTGGTTTTTTATCCCTTTAATTTTTTCTTTTAAAATTTGTCTCATTTTAATTCTGAAACTACATTTTATCTGTTTTTTCAACCCCAAATGGGAATGGGAATAGGAATAAAGGAATTAGAACAAATCGTAATGGATAAATTATCACCTAAATTAAAAGAGAGATGGATTGCAACAGCTTTTTTGCTTTTAATTTATATATTAAGAATATCGATCTTACAGAAATATGCCGTTGTCACTTATTTTGCAGGCATCTATCTGCTTCACAACTTCATTCTCTTTGCCACACCCGATGATGACTCAATCCCGGATCCTTTTGCTGATAATTATCCAGAAGAAATTGTTGCTCCAACCATTGACAATGATTTTAAACCATATGTTAGAAAGCTTCCTGAATATTCATTTTGGTTGTTTTCCACCATTTTCATTTTATCAGCTCTTTTCCTCACATTTTTTGAATTCACAGATATTCCAGTCTTTACTCCACTTTTAGTTTTCTACTTCGTTTTCGTTGCTGTTTTTACTTGCTTTAAAATGTATAATAATTCTAAGGTGTTTAAATATAATATCTTCTCTCCCACAAAACGTAGTCTACGTGATTAAAAAGAATTTCATTACTTTCTCTTTTTATTTAATTATTACTTTATATTATCTATTTGTCTTTAGTGGCTTTGATTTTTGTATAATGATTCAATTCAATAAATTGTGATGTACTACTTTTTATTTTATTCTGAATTGACAAGTAAATAATTTTTATTCTGTTTATTAAAGAACGTTGCTAACCTCCTACCTTTACTTGTTTTTTAAGATAAATCTCTTTATCTTTCAATACAATTTATTAAGATTAATCTGTCAACTTATTAAATCATTATAATATTTTTAAGTGAAAAATTACCATGAATTTCTGGTTTACTTCAACGTATTATAACTACATTTATTAAATTTTTAGATTCAGTTTTCTCCAATGGTGAAGTGATCGGCTTTAGAAAATACAACCAAGTCACTGGTTCCAATCCCACTGAGTGCACTATTTGAATCTATATTTGAACTACATTTATTAAATGTTTAGATTCAGTTTTCTCCAATGGTGAAGTGATCCGCAATAGAAAATACAACCAAGTCACTGGTTCCAATCCCACTGAGTGCATTATTTCAATCTATATTTGATAAATGAAATTACAATGAAAAATACAGTAGAGATATAGGATTAAGACAAAATCCAAAGCATTTATCAGTTATGGTATTAAAGAAGACATTAGAATCTGTTAAATTTGTAAGAATGTGAGGCAAAGAAGGAAAACAGTTGTATAAAGAAGGCATGGAACCATGGTTACAAGATTTGAGGGTAAACCTCCAGACTTTACTCAACAATGACATTCAAGTCACCATTTATTTACTAAACAAGTATGATAATGCAAGTTGAATAGAACTTAATAGAAAGATTATTCGTTATAAATTAATGAGAGTCTAGTTATCTTATATCAAAAGATGATTAGCTTGAAATATATTTTAAAGGTTTTCACCTTCAGGTTTAATTTTTGATGTCTTAAATTTAGTTTTCATCAAGAAGATAGCAGATAGTAAAAGATTTCACCTTCAGGTTTAATTTTTGATGTCTTAAATTTAATTTTCATCAAGAAGATGGATGACAATCTCATTCATCATCAAATGAATAGAATGTTTCTGAATTTTACTCAAAAAGAAATAAACTTCTCATCAATAAATTTACCGTTTTTATCAACACTACAACGGAGAAGAAGCAGAAAGTGAAAAATCATAAATTGAAATTGAAGGTAACAAAAGACGATATTGAAACAATTGATTTGAATAAAGAGAGAGAAGACGAGAAGTATGAACCGACAAGTGAATTCGAAGACGAAATGTATGGTCCGAGATGACTTTAAGCTAGAGCAAGAAAGGAATGCATCTTCTTACTGTCTTGCGGTATACTAAATACTTTATAGTGCTGAAACCTACTGCTTTCATTAAGAGATTGGAAATCTCTTTCTTAACTCCTTGTGAAAAATTTTATGAATTTGAAAAATAAGGAAGACAGCAGGATGCAGTTGTCTGTAAAACAAGTCTGCAGCCACTACTTAGGAGGTAGAGGTGTAAAGCTCGTGCTCGAGCATTTACGACACATAGGAGTCCTGTGTAGCGTTTGGTTTCAAAATGCCGGGTGGTTCAAGAAAGTGTATGTATATATATGGACACGAAGCCATTCCACTTTGGATATAAAACATATGTTTTGCTCCTAGTTATCGAAGCCCACCAGGGTATGATTGGGCTTAGCCCTGAATTTAGAGTGATCCGTTGAGTGTTTTTCCGATCTTGCCTGGGCCAAGTTTCCTCCATCCCTTGTGGGTGGAGTTTTTAGCAACCCGTTTGACAATAAGGTTTTCACCGATCACTCATTAGCTATAGCAATATAGTGAAAATAAATTACTTTTTTTTTTTTTACCGTTTTTATCAAATTCAAGATTTTAATTTCAATCCAAATTAACCCCAATGGTCAAAATCATTTTAAAATGCACAAATAAAATAGAAAACTATGAAACTTATACGCTGGCCGCATTTTTCAAAGAGTTTTTTAATAATTTTTATGAGGATTTGAATTCTTTGCTTTCAGATTATCATTCAATTCAGGAGCAGGGAAATAGAGCAAAAATCATAGATTTTATAAATAAATCAAAGAAAAATTTAGATTTGTTGCAAATAACAGCCAGAGGATGCTTTTTAATGAAAGATCTAGATCTATTGGTTGCAAAGGGAAGAAATTCGGGCGAAATGTCCTCTAAACTTATAGAAATTGCTGATTACTTGGCTACAGTTTATTCAAGTATGAAAACTGCATTCATTCCTAAGCCAAATTTCCTTTTAGCTTTGGAAATTCAACTTGATTATTATAAATTACTGCCAAAATCGTATAGAGAGATGGTTGGTGAAGGGTTCGACTCTTCTAAGGAGGTAAAACCTGAAATTGTTACACTAAGCGACAGCGATTTTATTCGAATTCATCGAATCATGAGAATATTTCTTTTGAAAGAAAAAATTCACAATTTCATATTAAAAAACGGTGTTTTAATATTAAAATCTGAAAATTTTGAATTTCATATTTTATTGTGCGGTGACCTAAGATTTCCACAATGGAAGATTTGTAAAGCATTGTCTTACGCTAAAAATTCACAAGTAGAAGAGATTTTAATGAAAAAATTTTCATCATCCTTATCTGAATTACTGAATTTCATTAAGGTGTTTGAAATCCACAAAAGAGCTACGGTGATTTTCCAAAGCTTAGATGAAAATATTACTGGCTTCTATAAAAAATTTAGCGGAAAAATTAAAAATTTGGAATTGACTGGAAAAATCGAGAATGATACTTTATATGTTTATATCACAAAAGAAAGACACACAATTACTCTTAAAAACCCTTTATTGTCAGAAATATTGAATCTTGTAGATTTTGAAACTGAATCATCTAAAGAAATTAATGAAGCAAATTATGAGCCTAGAGAATTCGAGAGAATTATTTTTGGCCCAAATTTTACATTTTTCAAAACAGGTTTGTTTTTCTGCTTCAGCTCCATGAAAATGATCTGTTCAATCGGAAAGCTTTCTAGTGGTTGCTTTAATCACATTTCTCTTGTAATTGATGATTCCAATGGCTATTTAAAGGGTATCCTTGGCCAAGACATTGAAATCTCCGATCAAAAAATCACTGATCTAGGTCATTACACAGCGAAATGTGAAATATTTATTGCTCAAAATTATTTATATCTTCATTTATTATTTTTAATATCAGATTTAAACCTGAGATTTATAATTGATTCGACCCTTAAATCCGAACTTTTTACATTTAGCATTCAAGATTTATCGGGCATATTAAAATCTCATGATGGATTTGAACGAATATTTCAAGTCTATGACATCAACCATGTCCTAAATCCACAGATATTAAAAATCTTAGAAAGGCAGATTAGATTGCTTTATTTACAAACCACACAAGTCTCCTCATTGAATGTCATTCAAAATAAATTTGGGGACTACATTAAATTAGAATGCAAGGATATTTATATTTGTATTGATGAGAAATTCAGCTGTGATTTAAAATATTTGATGGAAGACTGTAGCAGACTAAATATTAATGAATCTATTGAATTTGTCAAAAAATTTGGCATTTTTTACAAAAACAATCTTACGCCATTTATAGCTAATAAAGACAGGCTTTTATTTGATTTTTCACTAATTTCTGACGAAATTGTAACAATTAAATGGCTAGGCAATGAAAATTACGAAATTATCGGCAATAAAATTCTTGATCTACTAAAAATATCAAATAGTTTTTCTGCATCAAACAAATTCGCCTTGCATGCGCTATATAAAGCTTTACTAACACAGCGATTCTTTATTATTCAAGATTTGAATCAAAGTAAAATGCAAAATTCAACATGCATCGAATTGTGTGGAAATAAAATTATAAATATGAACTCTTCTGGCTTAAATTTCGAATGCGAAGACGAGGAATACAGTTTAATAATGACTAATATACTTAATACTGAAAGATCTTTCCTCAAATATTTGAAAATGACAGCTGATGAGATTTTTAATATTTTCAAGACAAATCGACATATAAATTAATAAATTGCTTCTTCTCTAAAAATTATTTTAGAGAATGTTCTTTGGCATGGCTTTATCTCGAGCAGATAGAAAAGAAGATTAGAACTTCTTCAAAATGTTTTGTCCTTTTGATCAGATATGACATAAGAATTTTTAAAAAAATTAATTTATTTTCACAATATTGGTAAAAACTTCATAGGATAGAATGTCTTGAACCTGTCGATCAAGATTAAGAATTGAATCATCTTGACATCATGAAATCTGAATCATATTCTAATTAAAAATTAAGAAAAAGTATATTCTTTATATCCAAAGTGGCATAGTTGATTGTCTATTTATAAGATATCCATGTGATATAAATGCTCTAGCATTACATCTTCACTTCCTAGCACAAGCTTGTTTTATAGACAGCTACAGTCTTCGTTCTTTTCATAACTCATAAAAATGTTCAAGGAGTTAAGAAAGAGATAGCCAATCCATTAATGGATGCATCAAGTTTCTGAATTATTAAATATACATATCACAATATAAGCGTTTGTTTGATGCCATATCGGATTAGAGATTATGAAATTAATTGGCAAAGATTTAAAATCTTATAAAACACTAATAACGAAGATGTTATTCTGTTATTTTCTTGTCATAACACTAGCTATCCATATTTTTTAGTTAATAATAACGCATGGATTAGAAAATCAAAAGTTAATCATGAAAATTTTTATTTAAAAAAAGAGCAATTTATTTTCACAAAGATGACGGGGCATCGAAGAGGCGGACAACCATGTGAGTCTTGAGCAGTTAGTGCACAGATCAGCGGACATATATAAGAGACTTGAGATAGAATCAATAAAAGAGTAACTATTAGATTACCCATTAAATAAATCTTTATTTATTTTCACTATATTGCTATAGCTAATGAGTGATCGGTGAAAATCTTATAGTGAAACTTTATGCTAAAAACTCCACTTGTATGAAGAAAACTTGGCACAAGAAAGATAAGAAAAACATTCAATGTATCACTCTAAATTCAGGGCTAAGCCCTATAATACCCTTGTGGGCTTCGATAATTAGGAGCAATAAAGAATTTATTTAATGGGCAATCTAACAGTTACTCTTTAATTGATTCCGTGTCAAGTCTCTTGTCTACACCCGATGATCTGTGCACTAACTGCTCAAGACTCAATTAGGAGCAATATAATGTTTTATATCCAAAGTGGAATGGCTTTGTATCCATATACAAAATGTAGAAACCCAAAAGCAACACAGGACTCCTATGTCTCTTAAAAACTCGAAAATTGCACCTCTAACAACAGACTTATTTTACAGACAACTGCAGCCTTGCTATCTTTCTTATTTTAACAAGGAGTTAAGAAATAGATTGCCAATCTCTTAATGGAAGCACCAATTCTCAGCACCACAAAGTGTTTATTATACCGCAAGACAGTATGAAGATTCTTCCCTTTCTTGCTCTGGTTTAAAGTCATCTCGGACAAGAAAATTTTCATTTAATTTAGAATTATTGATATTCTTTTAATTAAAATAAAATCTGAAGATAAATTACTTTAAAAGAGGACGAGAATTTAAATGACATTTCTAGCTATTGGGAGTCTTCTGACTCTCTGAAGAAAGCTTATTTGTAAATTGCATGGGTATTTATTCAAGAGTTGTATTTATACGAAATATAAATGACGCAATCTGATTAGTTGATCCTCTCTCCATAATGGCGAATACACTATTTCGTTCTCATTCATTCTTATGGTTCAAATAACTAATCACAACACTGGCCAAGCTTCATAGAAAACATCATTTAAAAGATATTTTCGTTTTAATAATTCGGAAATATCAGAAACTGCCAATTAATTTGTAACCCATTATGTTTTTGGGAAACTCATTCAAAAAAATTGGACCAAAGAATCATAAAGGGGAGAATGGAACCATTGTTATAATAGGGGGTTCTGAAATCTATACGGGTGCTCCTATATTTAGTGCCTTGGGTGCTTTGAAAAGTGGATCAGATCTTGTATATATATTCACAAATGAAAACGCAGTAGGCAACATCAAGTCACTTTTAGAAGCAGTCGTTTCACCATTTAAATTCCTTCCAGAAATATTAACAAAAGCAACTGCATGTATCGTTGGACCAGGATTGGGAAAAGTCAGTGATTCGGAACTTGAAATTATTTCAGAAATTCTTCAATTTTTGGATTACAAAAATGTTCCTTTTATAATCGATGGTGATGGAATTCATTATTACAAGGAAGGACTTTTTTCAAAATTAGGAACTGTTATTCTGACACCAAATTATAAGGAAGCGAAAAATATCTCACCTGAATTTAATCATATATGCATTTACAAAGGAAATATTGATAGAATCGAATATAAAGAAACTAAAACATTTGTATTCAATGAAGCCAGTCCCAAGAGATGCGGTGGACAAGGGGATTTGCTAGCTGGAATATTGGCTACAGCAGTTTCTCATTGTTCAGGAAATCTTATTGATGCATGTATATCATCTTGCGAATTTATAAGAGAAGCATCAAGGTCAGCATTTCAATTAAAAGAATACTCTTTAATAACTTCTGATATTATAGAAGTTTTCCCTGAAGTTTTTAAGAAAATGAGAGAGAAATGACTTGAATTAACTAGGTATTAATTAAAGATTATTATTGTATAATATATTAATTGTTGGAGATTTATTTAAATAAGAAGAATTCATTAAATAGTTTTGTTTAATTACACAATACTGAATCCATCAAATAATTAATATTATTAATTAAGTGATTTCTATTGAATATTGTTGGAGCATAGGATGAAAGGTAGAGCTTAAAATCATATTTATTTAGTGAAGATATTCATTTAATAGATGCCTTCTAAATGTACTGCTCTTATACATTGTAGATCCTAGGTGTATTGTCTTTATTAAGATCATGCTCTTTAGATTAAAATGAAAAGCCTAAGAGTCCCTTCAAAGTACGATAAAAGGGATGTATTCTTTTATTTTTGATTTAATTCTGATCTCATTGAAAAGTTCCTTGTGATATTTTGTAATTAATCACAAGGTAAACAATTTCGACTTTATAACAAAGATAATTCGCTAGCTACTAAACCATTCTTTCTGGTTGGTTTAATAAATCAGATTAGTTATACAAATCTCTATCAATGTTATCTAAGTGTATGAATGAATGTGAATTGTCTAAGCTCTGTTCTTATATTTCTCTTGAATCAAGGCATTTTTATTATCAATTATTCATTTAGACAGGAAGTCATTGTTCCAAGATGGCATCAAACTAGTGCAAGAAACAAAAGTGCCTTTATTGTCTTTCGATATAATATGTACTTTATAGTGTTTCTATTAAGAGATTGGCTATCTATTTCTTTGTTAAAATTTTTATCATCTATAAAAATAAAGGAAGATTATTATTGTCTCTCAAATAAGTCTGTTTTTAGGTGATAGAGGTGTAATGCTTACGACACATAGGAGTCCTGTGTTGTGTTTTTATATATTTGTTAAATGGATACATGTCATTCTATTTGGACATAAAATATATAGGATGCTCTTCATCATTGAAGCTCACCAGGACATGATAATGCTATTCCCGAATTTGGAGTGATAAGTTTCGTATTTTTTCAATCTTACCCGGGCAAAGTTTTTCTCCTTCCTTGGCAACAAGGGTTTCACCTATCTCTAACTAACTAAAGTAATATAAAGAAAATAAATTATTATTATTATTATTATTATAAGGATGGGCT
>JAWNLH010000235.1:0-18652 GCA_035042485.1 Drosophila cyrtoloma | reverse complement strand
ACATTGGTTTCACTAGTAGATTTGCATTAAAACTCCGAAATTTAATCGATTACAAGGAATATTATCAAAATAAAATCACCCAATTGAATTATTGTTAATCTTTGCTTTTGGTTAGAAGAATTATTTTGTTATCAACAAAACCACAGTAATTATAGCAAAATAAAAAAACAAATACAAAGGAAGAGATTAAAGTTAGAAAAACTTTCTGAATAGTTTCATCACTAAAAAGAAATGGAAACAAATTCAAATTGAAGAAGAGAACAAGGACAGAATAAAAATACAACACAGTCCCAAGAGCAAGAAACCCATTCAAAGTTGAATTTTTCATTGGGGGAGAATAATCACAAATTGAATAGAAAATAAATAAATTTATTTATTGAAACTGAGCCATTTTGCTTTCAACTTCCTTTTTGAAACTTGCCGAATTTTTAATTTCATCAATTTTCTTGGTGAAAGAATTTAATTTTTCATGAACGGCATTTTCCCTGCTCAATAAATCACTTTTGAGGGAGGCAGTAAGCTGAGCGTGATGCCAACCGAACTTAGAAAGGAGATCACCCAAATAAATGAATGCTCTGTCAGGGGTGCAAGTGACTTTCCTAAGGGCCTTTGGAACAACCAGTCTTTCAATGTTCTCGAACTCCTTTGGAATTCCCTCGTAAACGAAAATTTTGTTCAAAGCTTCTTTTCCTCTCACTGTTCTTCTGCAAGCCATGTTCCTAAACATTTTTCTGAAATACTTTGAGGGTTCCTTGTAATGGAAGGTTCCTCTGGCTGGATTGACTATGTTTCTTTTATTTAAATAGCTCTTGTAAACTGAAACATGCCTGTGCATTGGGCCAGTCATGACAAGGGATTCAGCAGATAGGACGTGAATGGTGTAACCTTCCAAGGCCTTCTTGGCAATAAAAGCACCAAGCTTTCCAGCAACATGATCAGTACCATCTATAACGAGATCGCGAATCATGGGATTAGAATGAAAAATTTTTAAAAAATTTCTAAAAAATTTGCAAAGCAAATAATTTGAAGAGAAAAGGAAAGTAAATAATTTGAAAGATTTATTGAATATTTGGCAAAAAATGCAGTCCCAAAGACTTGAACTTGATTTGTAAGAATTTTTGTCTTTTCCTCTCAACTGTGCTTTCCCTTGAAACTATTCAATATTCTTTTTATAAAAACCTGGTACAAATTTGATATTCCTATCAAGAATATTAACAATGAATACGAAAAGAAAAGAGTTTTATAAGACTCTTTCTCTATATCAAATGCAAAGTTATAATCAATGCCTTTCAAGGCTTCTTTTTTTTTTAAGACACTCAGAAAGAAATAAGATCCAACAAAGCTAAACAGAAAGGAAAATGCAATGTCTTGATTTTTAAAAAACAGTCGAGAGAAATAATTTTGTATGAAATAATTAATCACAAAAATAGAAGCTTTTATGATGAAAAAGCTATAAGCTCTCGATGTCTTCGTGGAAATAAAGTTGTACGACTCAATGAGGTTGAAAACTTTGTTTACTGCGAGAGTACAAGAAAACTCACAGATGGAGAAAGATATTCTGGCAACGCAAGACATAAATTTTCTATGCTTTGAAATATAAGTGAAATACAAAGACAAAGACATAATCAAAGGAATAATGGGAACAAAGGAAATGTCTATGAAATTTGGGTAAACTTTCGTAATAAGAGAATAGAAAGCAAAATCAACTTTGTGAAACAAATGATAAAGCAGCATGAAATTATAAATCAGAATGCTTAGTGTGAGAAGATTTATGCCAGCAAAGGCAACAAACAAGGCTAAAAAGGGGAAGTACTTGGAGTAATTCAAATTAGAAAGCGAGATGGCATTCTGACTTTCAAAGCAACTGCCATTCAAAGTATTTAAACAGAATTCTGAGAGGAAAAAAATCATGGGGCTGGGAAATTGAAGAGTACAAAAGAAATAAGTTTTATAAATATAAATTGGTATTAAAAAAATTTATAGTGATCATAGAAAATTTTAAATAACAGCAACAAAGAAGTTTTGCTGTCAATCTTGATTTATTGCTTATTTACTGCAAGCTTAGAGAAGAAGAAAGATTCTTTTTATTTTCTATTCTGATTTCCTTTGTATTTTAGAAGCTGTTAAATTTATTTTTCAAATTATTTTTACAAAATTTTTTACCCACATGAAAGTTTCGAACAGTGATATTTACTCTTTTAAAAGATTCCTATTCATAAATCACGGTATTGTTGTCTCAATGAATCCAAAGGGTATCCATGAGGGAACCCAGATAGAATTCCCTAAATTAAAAGCACTCCTTAAGACATATCTTAGTAAAGGATACATCTCTAAAGTAGGGAACTGGCAACATGTTTGGTACAGTGTAACCGAGGAGGGTGAAATAAAGCTTAAGAACGAGGTTGAATTACCAAAAGAGTATGCTACAGTTGAAACTCTTGAAATTAAGAATTAAATAATTAACCGTATTTTTTTAAAAATCTGCTCTTTTATTTTTCTGTTTCTTTGTTCTTCTTCTTTTTTCATTTAGTAAAATTCTTTTTTCATTCCATGAAAAATTTATTAGAAGCATTAAAGAATAACGACAAAGATGAAATTTTAAAAATTATAAAATCAGAAAATAATGTTGTAAGCTTTGATCATTGTATCGTTGAGATAATAAAGCAGGATCTATCTTTAATATCTAACAATGTCCAATTTATTATTCCATTGATAAAAAATCCATCTATTTTTATTAATGAGCTACTTGAAGTAGCTCCTACCTTGAATTCCATGATTTTTCTAGAGGCAATCATTTCCAGTTTTAATTATAAAATTGATGATTTTTACAAAAGGTTGAAATATTTAATAACAGATGAAATAGATGAAGATATTCTGAGATTTATTTTAAAGTGTCTGGATAAGCAAAAAATTCCTGAAATTGAGATCATCCCAATCTTAATGTCCTTAAATAATATTTCGACTGAAGTTGCCTCTTCCATGTGCATTAAGATTCTTTACACTGTAATTTTAATATTAAGGATTCATCCAGGTTGTTACAAGATCGTTGATCAATTTAAGAAAGTTTATATTCTTTTGGAGTCATTTGAGTGCATTTCTGATATAGCAAGGAGAATATTTATAGAAGCAGAGAATCCAGAAATGAGACCAAAAATGGTTTTTATAAATAATTTGGTATTTCCGAGTCTGGGTTGATTTTATTTACATCCTTGTCTTTAACTATTAAGATATAGTGAAAGTAAATTAATTCTTTTTCATTTGCATCCTTCTCTATTTTTTTACATTCTATATGTTTTATTTTTTATCCCATGATCTTTGTTGATTACTACAAGCATGTTGATAATTTCTTTATAAATTATTTACTTGCTATTCAATTTATTGTACTTGCATCAAGTATTTTTTTACATCGGAATTTGATTTTTCTTACAATCCCTTCCTTGGTTGCTATTTCATTGAACAATTTGGATGAGCAGTACAAAATTTATTTTTTAGGATCACTCGGTATATCTGCTTTAAGAATGGTTTCATTGCTAGTTAAGGCATAAGTTCTTTCAATGAATATATATTATTATTATTTTATGGATTGAGTTAAATAAATATAGTTAGTTAATTAGTTAGCTAGTGCAATCTAAATTGGCATAGTGTTTAATTTATTTGCATAACAGAATATGAAATAATTAATGGACTTAAGATAATAAAAATAGAAGAATAATCTATGAACAAGCAAGACAATTAAACTTTGTATTACAGAAACAGACTGTGTATTTATTCATAATACATTTTTCTTTCACGTAATATATATTTGAATTAGAATACAACACCACCTTTTGAATTAACTGCATTTTCAATTGGTCCGAGGCGACTTTAAACCAGAGCAAGAAAGGAAAGTATCTTAATACTGTCTTGCGGTATAATAAACACTTTATAGTGCTGAAACTTGGTGTTTCCATTGAGAGAATGGCAATATCTTTCTTAACTCCTTGTGAAAATTTTTATGAATTTGAAAAATAAGGAAGACAGGAGGCTGCAGTTGTCTGTAAAACAAGTCTGATGTAGGAGGTAGAGGTGTAATGTTTACGACACATAGGAGTCCTGTGTAGCGTTTGGTTTCAAAATGCCGGGTGGTTTAAGAAAGTGTATGTATATAGATACAAAGCCATTCCACATTGGATATAAAACATATATGTTGCTCCTAGTTATCGAAACCCACCAGGGTATGATAGTGCTTAGCCCTGAATTTAGAGGGATCCGTTGAAGATTTTTCCGATCTTGCCTGGCTAAGTTTCCTCCATCCAAATGGTGTTTTTTAGCAACCCGTTTGACAATAGGGTTTTCACTGATCACTCACTACTAGCTATAGCAATATATGGTGAAAATAAATTACTTGTTTTTTAAATGAGAATAGAAGAAAACTTTAGTTAAAATTATGCTAAAGATTTAAGGGATTCATTAGTGTTATAAAGTTGACGTAGTAAAAGAAGCTCGGGTTCGAATCTCGTTGAGTTAAATTATTTGAAGGTTCATATAAAGTGAATCAGTTACAACTTCAGTCAGAAAAAAGGTCCTTGGAGAGGATTGTGTTATAGGCCAAATAAACCGCGAGATTACAAAATGGTTGTAAAATATATTTAACATAAAGGTTTGAAAACATATGGTAAAGTTTGCATTATTCCCTCTGTCTCCAATAATCAAAGCAAACCAAGATGTGATTCTAATTTAGGATTGTGAGTTTACCTGTAAATAGCAGCTCAGCCAACGGAAGAAAGAGATTAATATCTTCAAAATTAAAGTTCTTAGATAAAAATAAAATTTATTCTCAATCAAAGACGACGGGCATCGAAGAGGTGGACAACCATGTGAGTCTTCAGCAGTTAGTGCACATATCATCGGGTGCAGACTAGAGACTTTACATGGAATGAATCAAAGAGTAACTATTACATTGCCCATTAAATAAATTATTTGCTTTCTCAATCATATTTTGTGAGTTTGATTGTCTTATTAGCTTTAAACTAGTTGGAATAAGCAAGGACATCTACTATTTAACAAGTATTATAAGTTTATCACTATATTATAATATTTAACAGATGTACTATTCTCTTTTACTTTTCTTATCTAATAAATTAATTAAATTTGGAAATTAATGGATTTAGGTATTAAAATGATGATAGCACATACTAATTCAATAAACGACGAAATGTTAATAAAGATTGTGTTTGATATGTTCTGAATATAGAAAAGAATTCTAAAAGAATTAATTAAAGAAATTAAAGGATTTTAACTTCCAATAAGTCTTATACCCCATTTTAGATCCTGAAACTATTATATAGTCAGCACACCCAAAGCCATAGAAGATTGTGGGAGTAGCATGCATAAAAAATGCCCTACTTGATGCTCAAAGAGTGGGCCTATGATTTGTTCAAAGTGCCTTGTCAGGTGATTAAAACATCATCCTGCTAATGTACAGGTGCTTCCAGTTGTTCATTGTATAGAAGATTATTTCGCATTTAACGGTTGATTATAGATCTTGCTTCAGGTATCAACTGAAAAATTCTTCAAAATTAAGATGATTTATCGTTTAATAATTGAAAAGACTCTAGTCAATTACTATTGATTCAAACCTTACAAATTCATAATTAAACGGTTGAACACAAATTGGAATCATGATCCAACCCTTTAAAGCTTCAAATTTTTTATTCTGAAACAAAGGGATGGTAAATTATGTGCCTGATCAACCAGATTTATGAGGGAGACTCAATAATACCATATTGATTACAGTTGTAAATAAACTCTTTTATAAGTATATAAATGTTGATTATTCAATCATATTCTTAAATGCGCATCTGAAAATGAAAAATAGAAAATTCAGTCCCAAACCTTAAAATTATTCTCTAGTCTTCGGTAATCAAAGCACATTCGGAGTAGATTTTAGAGATTACGCTAACTTGCTTATCTTGATAATATGAATAGATATTGAGGAAGGAGATCTGAAATTTTCAATAAGAAATAAAGAATAAGATATGATGAGTTTCGTATTCTCATCTGTGTAATCAAAATTTGATCATTGAAAAATTCAACAAATCCATGATTATACAAAAAGATTTTGTTCAGGAAATGAACCTTTTAGAAATACGATTAGAATTATGTATCCATTTTAACAATAATAATTACAAAATTTACATTAAGTTAAGGCATTGACGCTAATACGAGGATACATTCTCTAATAAATATAGGTCATCGAGATTATTAAAATTTCAAAGCCAATTTTTTGAATGATGTGATTTATATTTGTTGTTGGATACAATAATAATTCCCAAATCCTATTTTCTTAATTATTTTTATGGAAAGATATTAATTGATAACTAACTAAAACTTATCATTCCTTTACAAATTGACTAACTCATAATATCAATATTCAACAGTTCTCCTTTAATATATAATCGTATTTGATTGGTCAGTTAAAATATAAACACGAAAATCATTTAACTGTAAGAATTTATTTAATGGGTAATCTAATAGTTATTCTTTTTAATTGGTTCCGTGTCGGTTCTCTTATCTCCACCTGATGATCTAAAAACTAACTGCTCAAGACTCACATGGTTGTCCGCCTCTTCAATACTTCGTCGTCTTTCAAATGAAATAGACTCCAGAGTCATCTTGAGTACAATAGACTGGATGTACGCTTCGACTTTAGGCTCAATTCCTATCTCTTTACTAAAAATCATTTAATAAATATATTTAAACTGACTTAGTGTGCTATAATATTAATTTTTGTTATAGTATTTCGATTAAGAAAAGTAAGCCATTTGCTCTAGGCCACTGATATTAAATAAAAGAGTAGATCATTATTCAAATTACATAGTCAGTAAATATTTCCAACAGCGTACTAGATTTCTCGAATATTAAATCTGATAATATAATGTTTCTTCTCTAACACCGTCTTACTTTCACAATGTATCAATTCCGTCTTCTGTCTAAATTTACATTTTCTTTTCATCAAGTAAAAACTCGAATTAATTACTTTTAATCTACCGTTTTTTTTTAATGATATTTGATCTTTTCTTATTCTTTTGGAGTGATTTACAAAATAAATAAATTATACCCATCGTGATGATTATCGAGGGGATTTGCAAATATTCTTTGATTTTAAATGAAAATGAGTCTTTTATCGTTGAATTAAATTTTCAGGATCTCGGGTCATTTTTGCTTCCAACTGATTTTTTAGTAACTGAAAATAAAAAAGTTTTGCTTTTTGAAAATAAATATATAATTTACAAAATCGGAGAAGATTTCAAAATGTTTAATTTGAACCTGAAGAAAATGCAAGTTGAAAAATTTGATAGCATAATAGGGACTACAGAAATAAAATACAAAGACGGAATCAAATATTTCTATAAGATAAAAATGAAAAGAGGCGAATTTGTACAAGAGCTGCGTAGGATTAAAGATTTTAAGATTGATAAAAACAAAATATTCCTGGTACAGCCACGATATGATCATATAGTTGAATGTGAAGATGGTGAATTATATATTGAACCTGATATATTAAAAAGGAATTTAGAAAGGAATCATAAAATAATAAAGAAATTGCCAAGTAAGAGACAATTAAAAGAGCCTGAAGTAGAAATCGAGATTTCCAAGGCATTGAACAGAATAAAAACCGATTTCGAATATTTAAATATTCCTAGCCAGAAGGCACTGATTGATTCTTATTGTTCCCATATTTTAAACCTAAAAGGGATTTCAATGAACAGAAGCTTCTTTTATTACGCCATACTCAAACACAAAGAGTGTTTTTATTTTACTTTCTACAAAGTAGAAGATTCTTTGTTCGTTATAATTTCCAGGTATTTATTTGATTTTACCTTACTTTATAATTTCATGATTGATAATCAGTTTAAGTATAATTTGCTTGAAATTAGAGATCTCGGACGAATTTCAGGTTTAATTTATGAAAAAGACCTACTCCTTGATTTTAATTATGAAAAACCTTGCAGTGAGATTTCTCTTGGAATAATCAAGAAGATCTTCAAGAATGAAAATGTAATAATTAAACAAGAAAGTTTCTGGGATGTTGAGTCTATTTTAACAAAAATCAAGCCATTTGATTATCCCGGACTCGTAATCAGCCCATTATTACGGGAGATGGAGTATTTGCTAGACGGACCTTACTTGTTTATAGTTTCCCAGGTTGGAAAATCTCACGAAGTTTCTCCTCACAATGGTGTTTTTGGCGGTGTAATCGGCACTACGAAGCTACTTTCTTCTTATTGGACTAGAAAAGGCCAAGAAACAGGTAATTCCATTAAAAAAAGTAAAGGATTCATTTCCAGGTTTAAAGAGAGTCAGAATCTTAAAATCCCAGATTTTTTAGAAACTCTTAGAGATAAATATTATTTAATTAAGAGTCGACAATACAACTTGGACGGTTTTCGTTCTGACAATTGCATTGAAGAAAGTTTTTTGAATCGACAAATAATTTTTGACTGTGAATTTTCTTACTGTGTTAAAACAAGAAAGGAAATATTAAAAAAACAGCAAATTAATTACAAAGATGGATTAAAACTGTGGATAATATTTTACAAAAATGAAATTAATAAAGATTTAATATTGAAGGATTACAAAGAAGAAAAAGATATGATTAAGTATTTACTTATTAGATCGATGATAGACAATGACACCGATTTTGTTTATAAGGTTTTGGATGAAGTATCTCAAGAAGACGGAATAAAAATGATGGAAATAATTGGGGACTATGAAAATTTGAGAAATAAAATGAAAGAATTCAAAAGGAAGAAAACAAGCACAGTTAGAAGCGTTGGGGTATCGGAATCTATTATCTTGGAAGTAAAAGACAACAATGTCATGTGCCACACGATCTATGAGGATAAAGAAGTCAGGGAGTGCCTTACAGTACAGAATGTTCTTGGATGTCTGTATCATGGACTTTACAATGAGATATATAACAGCCTGGAAGAGTACTTGGGGTATTCTGGATTGCCTTTTGATTGAAATACACCAATTTAATAAATAAATTGTCTTAAGACGTTGAAGTTATTTTCTAAAAAAATTTTTAAAATTTTATCCCACATGTTTATCAGTGCAGCAAATTTAAGAACAAAAAATGAGGAGCAACTCAAGGACGAATTAATTCATTTGGAGCAAGAATACATGGCAGTTCGTCAAGCTTCCCATTCAAACAACGCCGAGAGGGAAGTTGTCCGAGAGGC
The DNA here is from genome assembly GCA_035042485.1 of Drosophila cyrtoloma. Taxonomy (NCBI): domain Eukaryota; kingdom Metazoa; phylum Arthropoda; class Insecta; order Diptera; family Drosophilidae; genus Drosophila; species Drosophila cyrtoloma. Next base: position 9,425 of record JAWNLH010000235.1, on the reverse strand, counting down.
TAAGAAGAATGTTGCTAGATGTAAAACCGTACTGAGAGAGCTGAAACTCAAAACATTTTTGGCTGATGACAGCAACAAGAAGGCTGCTCTGAAATTACAGCCCAGACTGACAAAGGCTTTGAGAATGAGATTGACCAAAAGCCAATTGGCCAGAACAACAAAGAGTCAAAGAATTAGAGCTCAAAAATATCCAAGCAAGGTTTTCTCTTTTAATTAAAAATATTTATATTTTTCTGTTTTTCTTGATTTGCTTTTTTTCAGCTGTAAAATTTTTCAGCCCATGACTGAGCTATCTACAAATTCATTGATGACAGGAAGCTCGTCCCTCTCCGGAGTTTCAGCTTTGAAGAAGAATCTTGATGCAGTCCTAAGCGTTTATGACAATGTAAAAACTTCCTATGGGCCTTACGGACTGGACAAAATGTGTGTAGACTCAACCGGATCAGTTTCTATCTCGAATGACGGTGCTACAATCTTAAAGAACATGATTGTGGATGATCCATCTGCCAAGCTTATTGTGAATCTATCATTGGAACAAGACAAAGAGGTTGGGGATGGCACCACATCCGTTGTTTTGATTGCTTCCAATCTCATTGAAAAGGGATACAATTTAATATCCAAAGGGATCCACCCGTCAACGGTTGTTTCTGGCTACAGAATGGCTTTCAACGAGAGCGTAAAGTATATAAAAGGCAAAATGGCGACCAAGATTAACTCAGACGATGTGATTATTGACAAAATTGTTGAAACTGCCATGTCAAGCAAAATTATCAACCAAGAAAAAGATTTATTTCTTCAAATTACCAAGCAAGCACTGAATAATGTTTTTGACGGGAAGAATTACAATACAAGGAAGCTTAATTTAATCAAGCATATTGGTGGATCAATGGCAGAGACTGAGTTTTATGATGGATTTATTTTGAATGGCTCTTTGGCTACTCCGGCGATGAGGAAGACTCTCGAGGATGTTAGACCACTGTTCTTGGATATTTCACTGACAAAGGACAGGCTTCCCCTCTCTGTTAACATCCAAGTCAATGATCTAGATAAGCTTGAAATGATTCGAAGCGAAGAAATAAACATGACAAAGAATAAGTGCAAAGCAATAATACAAAGTGGGTGCAATTTATTACTCATCACCGGTGGTATGGACGAAATAGCTGTAAAGATGTTCCTAGAGAGTGACATTGTAGTAATAAAGAGAGTGTCCAGGGGTCATTTGCATGTTTTGGCTGAAGCGTGCAGTACAACCGTTTTAACTTCTTTAGTTTCTGATTCAAATGAATACAAGGTTGAAGCTTCAGGGAAGTGCAGCAAGTTCGAAATCAAAAGCATGGGAGAAGAAGACTTTTGTTTTATTAAATGCGGAGTTCCTATGAGCACTGTGTTGATCCGTGGCCCGAATTCACAGATCGTTGATGAGGTAGAGAGAAGTTTGAATGACACCATGCAAGTTCTGAAGAGGACTTTGGAATCTAAAAGCATCTTACCCGGCGGTGGCGCCGTGGAAACGGCTTTGAGCTTCGTTCTGGAAGACTTCTCCACCAAGATTCATTTGAAAGAGCACATTGCTGTCTTTGCTTATTCTGAAGCACTTTTGGAAATTCCAAAGTTACTGGCTACAAATGCCGGTCTTGACACTAACGCCATACTCGCCGAATTACTCAAGAAACAATACGATCTTTTTATGAACTACGATTATAAAAAATTCCTAGGCTTGGATGTAATAAAAGGTGTTGTACAAGACAATCTCAATGAGGGCATTGTAGAACCGGCTGTTTATAAATTAAAAGCCCTGAAATTAGCCACGGAAGCGGCTATCAGCATTTTAAGAATTCACGACATAATCATTTTCCCCAGTGCACAGCATTGAATAAAATATTTCATGTTTTTCATTTTTCATTTTTAATTTAATCTTGATATTTGATTTTTATACCTAACTTTTATCATGAGTCTGTATTGTTCTAGGGTCAAAGCAAAATTTTATTGACCCCCTGCGATGTAGGATGCTTGTTTAAAGAATATCTAGAAATTCATTGATGTGTTATGAAGGGGTCAATTGTATGTATTGGTTTGTGGTGTGTGTTTGTATAACATCAATGAAATGAAAGTTAATTTGATATCCAATCTTCCTAGTTAAATTTATTGGAAAAACGTAATCCATTTTCACTACATTGCTAAAAACACTTAACTCATCATTCTAAATTCAGGACTGAGCCCTATCATATCTTGCCGGACTTAGATATATAGGAGCACAGTACATGCTTGGTGTTCATTTCTTGTACAAACTCCCGCAATATGTAAAGAAGACGTTACAAGGACTCCTATTTGTCATAGATATTCGGCATTATACCTCTACTTCCAACAATCGATTTGTTTTACAGACAACACATCAAAATTTTTAAGGAATTAAGAAAGAGATGACTAATCTGATAATTAAAACATCAAGGTTCTGCACTATAAAGCGCATAATATACCAAAAGACAATTTAAATTGTCTTTCTTTCTTCCATTAAAGATTCTTCAGTGTGGATTACCAAAGGAAATATGAAGCCAGGAGATGAAGGAGCTTATTACTTCTTTAAGGATAGAAATATATTATTTGGAGAAAAGGAAAGATGCCCACATTGCAAAGCTGTGCCAAAGACAGTAGATCATCTTGCTACCAAATGCGATCGTATTCTGGGTCATGATTACATGAGAAGGCACAATGAAGTGTTAAGATGCAGATATTTATCATTGTGTAGAGATTTTGAATTAAGAAGACAAGAAAACTGAAATCTCATTCCGTTCAAGAAGTTATAGCAAATGAAAATGTCGAGATTCGAGTAGATACATGAATTACAACATGATAGTCCAGATATCTTCTTACATGATAAAAATAAAAATGAAATAACTTTGATCGAGGTTGGAATCACCAACCTTGACCTATTAACTCAAGTTGAAAATGAAAAAACTAGAAAATATGATTTAATAGCAAATGAGTTATCATTGATTTACAAGTGCAAAGTGAATATAATTCCATACGCAATGACGTGGTAAAAAATACCACAACAAGTATAGTAATGAGATAGGAATTGATCCTTAAGTGGAAGAGTACATTCAATCTATTGTACTCAAGAAGACTCTAGAATATTAAAGAGGTGGACAACCATGTGAATCTTGAGCAGTTAGTGCACAGATCATTGAGTGTAGATAAGAGACTTGAAACGGAACCAACCAAAGAGTAACTATTAGATTACCCATTAAAAAATCCTTTCTGTCTTTCTTGCTCTAGTTTAATTTCATCTCGAATCATAATCAATATACTGCCCTAGTTCGTTGTATTGGGAACGATTGTAGATGAGCATTTTTATGTCTAAGCTGGTTATGAAATACTTTATCTTCAATGAAGTTCCATTTAAAGGATCGGTTGTATTTAAACGTAAATTTGCAGGAAACAATATATTTATTGAATCCAATGGCATCGTGGAAATATTTCACAATTCTCGCCATGTCAAGACGCGAAACAGTACTTTCCAAGGATATTACCTGAGCAGAATCTGTCGTGAGACTGATTATTGTAGTCTCTTCCTGGTTGCCCGGATAATTAACACACTTATATGTGTGAAACTAATAACAGTTTATATCAGAACGTTACGTCACAGCAGACACATAAAAAGAAAAACCCTAAAAAATGGGGAGGTGAGGCCGGAAGACTAACCCGACCACCAACAAAGGAAACAACATATGCATAAAAAAGGACTGACCGAAGCTCAAAAGAGTGTGCTCGGCTTTTATTTGAAATGCCCGGACTTTAGCAAGAGGTTGAAATTTCCTCCTTTGAGGCACAGGCGCTTCTAGTTAAATAATTTTCGTATTTTTCTAAGACATTACTTATTAAATGTGATTTTTTATTTATATCTTAAATCGAATAATTCGTTACAGGCTTTCTGATAGGATGTGATTACTACAATGACAAGTAACTGTCCGACGAAGGAGATCGATTAATTATAACAGACTCAAGTTCTATTGTCTTAACCTGCATTCTGAGGATACTATTCGGATTCCATGACATACGCACAATGTCGTAGTTTGAGAGTATTCCTTTATCCCTAGGCATAAATTCAATTGTATTCAGACATGAACATTATCTATATCTGTAGTGATCACATGTAGTGGTGTTCGGTGTTGCGTCTTTCCAAATTATTTCAGTAGGTTCTGAATAATTTTTATGTTTTTACTTATAATTGAAGTAGCCTCCTTAACGCAGTGGTGTGAGGTTTATTTCGGACCATAACGAAAAAACTTGAGGCTCGGGTTCGAATCCTGTTGAGTGAAATAATTTGCGTCTACTCGTAAAAAATATATAAAGCGTGCCCAATAAACGTAGAGCGTCTACTACTTAACTACAAAATTTCTGGCCGAAAAAGTCCTTGGAGAGGACTGTGTCTTGGGTTAAATAGACTGTGAGGTTAGGAAATGTGGTTGTAGAATTTATTGAATAGAAAAGTTTGAAAAAAAACGAAATTTATTAAACTAGAAGCACCTGTGCCTCTACAGGAGCAAGTTTTAACCTCCTGTAAAGGTCCTAGGAACTTGCAATAAATCCTAAGCACACTCTTTCGGGCTTCGGCCAGTCCTTTTTTATGCATTTTCTTTCCTTTGTTGGTGGTCGGATTGGTCTTCCGGCCTCACCTCCCCTTTTTTAGGGTTTTTCTTTTTATGAGTCTGGCTGGCTGTGACGTTCTGATATAAACTGTTACTGGTTTCACAGACATAAGTGTGTTACTTATCCGGGCAACCACGAAAAGGCTACAGTCATCCGTCTCACGACAGATTCTGCCCAGACATTTACATTGATTTATTAAGCTATCAGCGAACTAGCTATATAAACCTATGAAGTACTAAGCATCCATCACAATGAATATAACAATGAACTTAGCCAGGGAAGACTTTAATCTAAAATTTCATTGGCTGGTATCAACTTCCATGATTTTTGGTCATCCTTGGTGTGAGGTGTTTCAAATGGGTAGACTGGCCAAGTTTTCATTATCAAGGCTGGGCAGAATCTGTCGTGAGACGGATGACTGTAGCCTTTTCGTGGTTGCCCGGATAAGTAACACACTTATGTGTGTGAAACTAATAACAGTTTATATCAGAACGTCACAGCCAGCCAACTCATTAAAAGAAAAACCCGAAAAAAGGGGAGGTGGGGCCGGATGATTGCATGCGTGTGTGTGTGGAGCGGCATGGATAAAAAAGGGCTTGCCCGAAGCTCGAAAGAGTGGGCTTAGGATTTGTTCCAAGTGCCCAGGACCTCAGTAGGAGGTTTAAATTTTCCTCCTATAGAGGCACAGGCGCTTCTAGTTGAATAAATTTCGTTTTTTTTTTCATTTTCAAGGTGGAATTTTACATTCATTCAAAAGCTGTTTTACATTTTAAGCTTCTAGGAGAAGTTCTACCTGCTGTAGAAATTCCCATAAATAACAAGGTCGAAGAACTTGAAATTATTCTCTTATTCATTAAAACGCTTGACAAAATTGCAGTAATTATACACAACAGATGTTCCACACTGTGTGATAGTACTTCTGGCGATGCTTCAACCACTCAAGTAATTTTATTTAGTTGGGGTTCGAAGTAGATATTTCACACGATGCGTAGTAAGGTGAATGTATAACAATAATGTTAAGACGTGACAAGGATTCAATATATGCTCTACATTGATATTAGTTCTTATAGACACTGAATAAATTAAAGTCTTACGCACATGATAATTTGACTATCATTGAGTCGATCTGGTATTAAGTGACTGCATGCAATTGAAAACGAGAGTGAGTACCAGGTGTCATTGGTTGTTAAATATTTCAGTTGCTGATCTGGGTGTTTATTCACCTTCTTCTATCAGGCAAATGTACCCAACTTGTATGTTGTACTGTTCCGAAAACAATATTCATAAACCTAAGATTTTAATTATTTAATAAATTGTAGCTGTAATATACTTACAAAGAAAATAGCTTATGATAGTTCGAGATGATAAAACAATAATAAAAATTCTGTAATACTTTATGATTCAAAATGACCAAACGAAAATGAAAATTTGATAATTGGTTTATTATTTTAATTGGTTTTGATTAAATCGAGAAATAAAAATGAAAAGATAAATTCTAGAAATCAAGCTCTGTTTAATAAATTGGCGGTTCTAATAGATTTAATTAAAAAAATGTTTTTTTACGAAAACTGATTTATTAGGTTATAAAAAAGAACTAAAGATCAAATACCTACTTCAAATGACTATGGATTCCCAAACATCTAAAACATTGAACAAGCCTCTAATCCAATTTTGAGGTATATAATTCTTTGCAAGGAGATTGCACTCCACAGTATTCTCATCATAAAAGTTTAAAACATCAACATTCAATTTTTCCAATGATTCATGAAACTGATTAAGTTACCAAAGAATTCATTGTCTGTTTTCCACTTTAAAACTTAAAAATCTTATTCTTGTAAACTCTCCGAAGTTTTTTGGGACCTGAACGTAAAGATTTTCATTCACTGCAACAATAAATTCAGACAAATTTTTGATTTCAGGCAACAACCCGACGAAATTTAAGAATTCTAAGTTTTCTTCAAAGCATATGGGAATATGGTATCGATGAGCATCCTCAAGATCTTTAAATTTGGTAGACTATATCTCTAAAGTATCACAACTTGGTTCAATACAATAAATTACTGGTGTAACTATAAAATTTATTTTGGAGATTTAGGGGTACTTCTTAGAAACCATGAGCCATGTCTGTAGTATCTAAATTCACAAATTGAAAAGTATCAATTACAATTAGAAACTTCAATTTCTTGAGACGTAATAAGACTAAAATTTTGTAATCCAAAATTGAATAAGAAGCTATTTTCAATTCTTCAAATTTTGATACGAGATTAACTAAATCTCTAGCATTGTCAAAATAATAAATTAAGATAAATTTATTTAAATGAGATAAAACAGACATGTCTAGCCCAGAGAATTCTGGCTTAATGAATTAGCACCATTATGCCCCTAAATTCCACCAAATTTGGCAACTTTCGAATTATAGGATCCAAGAAGTTCAGTAATGAGACAGATATAGTTACTTGCAAAGTTTTAATATTCATGAAAAAATCCTCTTTAAAAATATAAAATATTTTATAAAATTTAGTACGTTCCAACCCTACCAAAGAAATTTCCAAATCTGTAACTTTTTTCAGAGATTTAAATAAGATCTCTAGAAAAAAACAACTTTGATGGACTCCGTTTAATCCAAATACTTCGAGATCTCGAAGTTCTCCAAATTCTATGGCATTTACAGGATGAAGCTCACTGGCTTCGAGTTTAAGAGTTTGAATTCTAGGAATTGCCTTCAGCAATACAGAAATCACATCATCTGATAAATAAGTAGGCTTTTCGTTGGTCTTTCTAAACTTGAATGGACGATCTATCATTAAATAGGCCATGTTAATTTCCAATACTTTCAAAGAGACTAGATTCTTGAATTTTGTTGCAGTTTCCTCTGTGAAACAATCTGAATCAAATCGGAATTCAATTAGTGACCTTAAATTTTGCAGAATGCTATTCAGCTCATTCTCATTCAGTTTGTAGTTTTTAATTGTGAGAACCTCTAATCGCTTGAGCTTGGCCAGTAACAACTCAAAGCCCATATATGGATCGTTTTCCAATCTAACTTCTAGTCCTTTCATTCCAAGTTTACTCTCAGTGAACAACTCAAGTAATTCATTGAATTGATGAGCATTGATTTTAAACCCGACAAACGACAAACTATTCAATTTCAAAATACTTACTTCTTCCGTACTATCCATCTGTTCTTCAGACTGCCCTCTTCCTAATTTCAAATTTTGAAAATCAACTATAGTATATTTAAAATTTTCAATGTCATCATTCTTCAATGCCCATTCACAGCTTACCATTAACTCCTCAATCTCAAAAACAATCAAGAAAAGTAATAATTTCGATAGCATATCTAACCTTCCAGGGATGTTGAAAAGTTCACTTTTAATATGCAATTTTTTGCATGTGAATAAGATTTCAATGCCATTAGAGTTATCTGTCAAATCCTTTCCAACATCAATAATTGATTCATTAGTATTCTCATTTTTTTCTAGGCAACACCCAGAAGTAGTAATTTGATGAATGAAAATATGGCCAAGAACTATTTTAGCTTCATAGTCGAACTTATATGAATATAAATCCTTTACAAGCTTTTCATTATCAAAAATACCATTTGACTAACTTATTATTAAACATAGCCCCATCATACGATAAGAATAAAAAAAGACTACTTGGTGACAAATATTATAGAATTGTCTTACATCAGAAACTTTTGTATTATCCTGAAAGCAAAAACTGTAACATAGATCGAAATCATTTTTATATGTCTCTTTCAGGTTATACCTATTTGGTGTTTGTTCCGTTTCTGTACCATCCTCTCTGAGTATTGGATTAATGGTATTGAAGTAAAATGTATCTCTCAAATACGGAATTTGGGTGATATTTTCATCTAGATAAAATCCTATTTGTTCATCCTTAAAAGATATCTCGACTAGCTCTGCTTTGTAAATGCATAAAAATGCCATTATCTTGACAATTCTCTTACAACGCATGGGCAATAATTTAAAAAAGTATAAAAAACTGAAGATGAAATAACTAGGATTCAAGATGATGAATTGTTCTTTTATATCAATGTTAGAGTTAAACATTTCACTAATTTTCTATAAATAGTTCCAAACTATTTTTAATTTATATTTAACAATTAAATTAATTAATTTGAATCAATTATTTGTCTGCTTCTTATCTTGTTGTTACAGTTCAGTCAGACTCTTGTAAGATTAAAAAAAATCGAAATTTATTAACTAGGAGCGCTTGTGGCTCTGCAGGAGGAAATTTTAAACCTCTTATTGAGGTCTTGGACACTCAACACAAATCCTAATCTCATTCTTTTGAGCTTCGAAAAAAGCCCTTTCTTATTCATACTGCACCCGCATGTCGATCTTCAGCCCAACTTCCCTTTTTTTAGAGTGTTCCTTCTTATGAGGGAGCGATGACTGTCATTACTTCCACACACATAAGCGTGATACTTATAAGTTGAACCCTGGGCAGAATCCGTCGTGAGACAGATGACTGTAGCCTTTTCGTGCTTGCCCAGATAAGCAACACACTTATGTGTGTGAAACTAACAATAATTTATACCAGAACGTCACGTCACAGCAGACTCATAAAAAAAATACTGAAAAAAGGCGAGGTGGTTGTGTGTGCGGGAACGGCATGGATAATAAAGGGCTTGCCCGAAGCTCGAAAGAGTGGGCTTAGGATTTGTTCTAAGTGCCCAGGACCTCGGTAGGAGGTTTAAAATTTCCTCTTATAGAGACACAGGCGCTTATAGTTGTTTCATTTTTTTT